>JBCFYV010000755.1:0-67617 GCA_039000515.1 Timema cristinae
TAAAAAAACAACCCCTGTTATATATCATAAGTTAATTTGATGAAAAAGGGAAAATGAATTTTTCCAAAGAAAATTTTTAAAATTTAAAATTGGACAAATAAAAATTTTTTTACAATAAAAAAGTTCGATTAGAAAACAAAAATTTTTTTTAAACAAGAGGTACAAGAAAAAAATAAAATTTGGCCCAAACTTCAAAAAAAATTGGGGAAAAAATAAAAAAAAGGGCAAAAACTCGCCCCAGTATTTTTTTTTCCCCAAACAAAAAAAAAAATTTTAAAAAAAAATATTTTAAATTTTGGACTTCAGATAACATATGGGATATTGCTTTTGCCCGGCAAAGACATTTTTTAATAAAAACAAAGGGAAAAAATTTTTTGGGGCCCTAAACATTTTTAAAGAAAACATTTTTTTTTTAAAGTAAAATCCTAATATAGTCCTATTTAAGGGCTCCGGGCCCCCCAAAAAAAAATTGTTTTTAAAGGCCCAAAAAGGGAACCCTGATATTTTTTTTTTCCTTTATTTGTTTAAATTTTTGTTTAGGTTTGCCCTAAGAAAACGAAAAATTTTTTTAAAAAAAAAAGCTTTTTAAATTTTTAAAATTAAAAAAAAAAATTCTTTTTTTTAAAACAGTTTTTTAAGTGCTTCAGATACCATAAAAAAATTTTGTTCAAGAATGAAATGCAGGGCTTAAATAAAAATCATTTTTTCCCCAAAAATTAAGTGTGAGGGTTTAGCCCCACAGAGAAGCTTTAAAACCCCAAAACTAATTTTATTTTTAAAAAAATCAAAAATTTTCACACATTTTTAAAGCCCCCCGGGCCCAAATAAATTTTTTGTAAGAGTAAAAAGGGGGGCCCTGTAGAAAAAATCAATTTTTTACCCAAATTTTTAAAGAGTGATAGGCCTAGTCCAAAACCCCCCGGAGAATTTTTGCCCCAAAAAATTGGGGGAATTTATTTTTTTTTTTAAGGGAAAACTGCTAACAAATTTCAAAAGTTTTTTTTCCCTTCATCGTCAAAATATTCTTTGAAAGGGAAATCATTTTTTCAAAACCCCCTATTTTTAATATTTTTAATTTGTAAATTTCTTAAAAAATTAAAATTTTGGGGGAAAATTTCGAAACATCCCCAAAGATAATTACTTTTTCCACTGCTAAAATGAAAGGGGTTTTATAAACTTTGTAATTAATTTGGGAAAGGGTTTTTCCCAAAATTGGTAAAAATTATATACATTTCTAGGGCTTTTTTGGATTCAATTGTAATTTTAAATTTTTTGGGTCCAAAGGAATAGTTTTTGAATTTAGAATTTTTCCCTGAATTTTTTAAAAATCTTTTTGGACGAGGGGGAAAAAAAACTCAACCCTTTCGACCCCACAAATTTTTATATTTTTTTTGGAAAATAAATTTATTGTTAGTGGAATTTCCCCAGGGGGTCATTTTTTTTTTTCTTGATTTTATTTTTTTTTTTTGGGTAAAATGTTCGAATTTAGAATTGTGGTTTTTTAAAAAAATTTTAAAAGGGTTTTTTAAAATTTAAAATTTTTAAGTTTCAGCCCAGGTTTCCCAAAAATGTCCTTGAACTTCATTATATCGGGTTTTTCTTGAAAATTTTCAATTTTTTATTTTCTTTTGTTTTTGAAGCGAAAAATCCCAATTCTTCCAGCTTTTTGTCTTTCACGCCCATTTTTTTTCACTGCATAAACACAACTTCAAAAATTTTTTTTGGGGAATTTTAAATTTTTTTTTTAAATAAATAAATTCATAAACTGACTTTGGGTTTAAAAAACCCAAAAAAACACTTATTTGCCCAAAAAAAAATGATCTATCAGGTTTTTTAAAAATTTTAAAGTAGTATCATTATTTGGTGGGTTCATTAATTACTACTAAAAAGGGCAGTTAGACACACAAAATTTAAATATCACTTTTTTCATTAAAAAAATAAACATTCTAACAGTTTTAATCCTTTGTTATGATAAATTTTAACAATATTCCGTCCTAATTCATGTATTTTATGTGAAAGCGGAAATGTTTATCCATTTCTTTTTGTTGCAAAACCCCGGGGCATTAGAAATTGCCCCGATACGCGTGCTCAACGGATTCTTTTTTGTTTTCCATGTCTCTACTACTGAACTTTGTACACTACTATTTTAATCCTTATCTGTTTCCCAAAAGTAATTTACATGATTTCCCCTTTTTAACTTTTATGGTTTTTCAACCCCAATTTTTTTTGGGTTTTGGGTTTCCATTTACAACAAAAAGTAAAAAAAAATAGAAGAAAGAAGGGCTCTCTAAAAAGGAAAGCGCTGGGGTTTTTTGTTGGGGAAAAAACTGTAGTACGAAAACAAAAGTTATTTTTATGGGGTGAATTTTATTTTTCCCTCAAAAAGGGAATGGTTTTTTTATAAAGCCGAACGATTCTTGATCCCCGAAAAAGAGGAGATTTTTCAAAGATTAATAAGTAACTTTTTTTTTTTTTTGATATTAAATAGGAACGCATGGCCATAGCGAATAACTTTTTTTTGCTTTTGGGGGTTTTTTCGCTATCAAGGGCAACGGGGAAAAAGTAAGAAACTTTTCCTTTTTTTTTTTTAATTCAAGATTTTTCCAAAATTTTTTGCAAAACTGATTAAGGGGGGTAATATTTCTTTTTGTACAACAACAAACTTAATTTTCAACCTGAGTCATTCCTCATCAGAACATTATCTTTTTTATGATTAGTTTTTGTTATTTTACTTTTTTTAAATTCTTACCTATATGGAAATTTTTGGGGTCAAAAAGATATTGGACAGCTCAAGTAAAAAATTAAAATTTTTTTTTTAATTTACGCAAAAAGGAATCTCGAACATAACTAATTTGTCTACCCCGAATTTAAACTTCACTGACTTTATGCAAAAACCCATTTGTAAATTAAAGTATTATCCCTACAGCAAACACGTGGTTGGGCAGATAATAATATTATCCCTCTTTTTATAATAAAGTACATTTTTATCACAAATTTTTTCATTAAAAAAAAAATTGGGTCCTAGATACCATAATTTAAAAAATTTTTTTCAATTTAAAATGCTTTGATGGGGTTTCTCACTCTTCCAAGAAAGTCATAATACCGTTCCCTCATGTGAAGCACAAATATATCCCTAATGGCCGGGACACGTGCTATCAAAACCCGGTCTCGGAAAAAAGAACTGGGTTCGGGGAAACGACCGGTGGACCTACATATCAGCGACCCTGGGGGTTGTCAAGGAAACATTCCGCCTTTCTTCCCCCCTTTGTGGTTTTAATTTTTTATTTCTCTTTTTTTCTCCCCCGCCTTCGTTCTTCCTTATCCCCTCTATATCTCTGAATTTATCACTTCGTCTATTTTTATCAGTTTTGACCAGATTGTCAGTTAAAATAAGGGGATTCTCAAATTTTCTCGACACAGACCAATCTTTCAGACCAAGAGTCAAGGGGGGACGCTGCACTGACTATAAAGAAGAGGGGAAAACAGCCATGAATCTGGGGCGTTAGTTTTCCAAACACCATAGCTAAAATCCAAGGGGAATGGGTCACAGATCCAGCTCACGCTAACAAGGGCGTCGCGTTTTAGGGTATTTATTTTATCAAATTTTTGTATTATTTATGTGTTTTTTTATGTATAAAGTATTTATGTCGCATCCCAAATCCCTAAAGGGCTTGGAGTCTATTTTTTTTTTAGTTTTATTTAAAAAAACTAGACCATGTGTAACTGAATTTTAAATTTTAAATTTTTTTCGGGAAACCCCTTTTTTTTTTATAAAGATGTCATATGGATTTCTGATTTAATTAAATTTTTGTTTAGCTTAAAGAGGGAAATTTTTATTTCTGAAAACAGGTGTCTGTAGTCTAAAGGGCAATCTGTTTTAGTGGCTTATAAAGTCAAGTCCTGGAACTATTTATGTGTCCTTTTGTCTGTATTTTACACTATAAGCCTTGACTTAGAGAAGTTTAATTTTTAGTTTTGCACTTTAAAACTTCCCAAGTTCCAAAAATCTATTGAGTCAAAGTTATGGGACGTATTGTACGTCATACGCATTATTCATGTTATGGATGGTTCCCCACCATTTGTCTATTTTTTTTCCCCTTTTTTGTTATTTTAATTTTGGGTTTGTGAATTGGTCAAGTACACACGCTTCACGTGAAAATATTTTTTAGGTGCGCACCCGGGAAATACCTAAAATCATAGGGGGGTCCACGCAAAAAATACACTTTAATTGCCTTTAGTTTTGACCCCTATTGATTGTGTTCTCTTAATATACTTATCTTTTTGAACTTATGAAATATAAATGCTTGGCAGTCCCGAAAGGGAAATTGTCAACATAGTACTTTGGCCCCCCCCCCTTTTTCTTACCATCGATTGTTTTTAACAGCTGATTATCCGAAATGTTCTATCGATACATTTAAAAACCTATCTAGCAATACTGATTTTTTTTCATGTATATCTTGTTAAATATTATTCTATCCGTAATTATTTGTTCTCCTTTGTAGAAATACGTCTCCCTGTGCCCGGGCGACTGCACTGCCCTGGTAGACACAGTCTTATTCTCAACCTTTTGTTTGGATCAAACACAGACTAAACCCTTTATTATTGTAAACCAATATTTTTCTTAATTATGTTTTTACTGTTAAAAATCTTGTTTTATTTAAGGTTTTCTTTTAATTTAAATTGTGAAACCCAATAGGAAGAGTCAATATGGTACAGTATCTGCCACAGGTTCACGGTTTTTTTCGTTTTATTTTATCTTTTTACCAGATAGGTGGATATTTTACCAAAAATTGCAACAAATTAAAATTTTATGTGCCACTGATTATTTTGTGTCTTTGTTTTAATAAAATTTTTTTTGTCCCACCCTAGATACTTTTATATTTAAATAAAATAACAAAAAAAAATTTAAAAGAGTTTTTTTTGAATTTTTTTATTTTAAAAAACTTTCGTTTTTTTACACTTATGCTCAAACCCTTTGGGGGTGATTTTTTTTTCCCAAAGCCATAACCAGGTCCTTTTATTTGTAACGTAATTTGTTGGGGCCATTTTTTTTTTCACTCGTATTTTATACTTTACGGGGAGTCCAGGGCTACCACGGATACACTTCAAGGGGTAAATTCCCCGGGGGAATTTTTCTCTACCGGCCCGCTCTCGAACCCCAAAAATACCTTTTTTCATCATCGCGGATACCTTTAAGGGGGGTCTCACCCAGTAATCTACCGACTGAGTGTAGCTATGGAGAGGGTTGTGATACAAAAGGGGTTTCAAAACTAAATTGTAATTTTTTGTTATCCATTTAGCCTCGTTTGTGGGCTCCCGTAATGTCGTATAAATATTATATTTCTTTTTTCACGTTAATATTTGGCGTTTAATTTTTCCCTTATAAAACCGATTCATTAATAAAACTCTTACGTTTTTAAAATTTAAGAAATATTAGTATTTTTGCCAGGAAACATTATTTATTTTAATATATTATATTAGTGGTTTTCCCGATACTAATATTGTTGTTTTAATTTATTCTAGTTTAAAAAATTTTTTTTTTTATGTATGGTAAAAGAAATTTAATTTAAAATATTTTTAGTAACAGAATTTTTTTAAGTTTATGCATCGCTCATTTTAAAAAAAATTTTTGTTGGTGTTTCTTTACCCGCAAGTATAACATTCTTGAGTTTTTAAAAAATAAACTCCCTGCTTTTTTTTTAAATTAAAAAATTGTAAATATCCCAAAATTTTCCCTTTAACAAAAAAACTAAAAAAATTGTTTTTCTGATTCAAATTTATTTTTAAGCTTTGGAAATTTAAACCAGAAAAAAGACGATATAATATAGACCCGGTGATATTCAAACTTCCTTCAAGATTTTTTTTGTATTATTTGGTTTATATGTCATTTTTGAACCAATTTTTTATTGAGGAAAACATCTAGCAGTTATTTTAAATTAAATAATGTTAAATTAATTAAAAGTTGTAAATGTATTTGCTATTGATTTTACCAGTATTATTTATTGGAGATATCAGGTTTCTCCCTTTGTCCAGGGGTCACAATATTTCAGAATTTGCGAGATCTGTATAATTACTAAAATTTTTTCATTAATAAAGAATTAACATTGTAATGGTAATTTTTTGACCTAGAGATTACAATAAATACTTTCGTTTTTTTATGCTTTCGAAACATAAAAAGAAATTTTCGATTCTCTCTTGTCAGTATTTTGGTAGAGACGAAACCGTTTTTTCCCAGGGTTTAAACCTGGGGTCTAGAGTAATTAAGTTTTATCCCTAGGGGTGGTTTTGAATTATATTCCCAAACCCATAGTTGAGGATAATTTACAAGAGATTTTTTTTTTCGAAATCAACGAAAAAAATTTAACAAAATTGTACCCAAAAAAACCCTTTTTAAATTGCAAAAAAAATGGCGAAACCCAAAATTTTTTTCCGAAAAAATGGGGGAGTTTTTTTAATAGGGGATAAACAATGTTGAAATATTTTTTTAAAATATTTGAAAAAAATTATTCACCGGAATGTTTTAAATTTTAAAATATTAATTTTAAAATAAAATTTTTTTAAAAACCAAAATTTCCTAAAAAAAAAAAAAAATTTTTTTAAACATTGGGGGAAAGGGAGAGTTTTTTTGTGTGAGGAATTGATTTTTTTTAAATATTGTTTTATGTAAAATTATTTATTTTTTTTAAATGTTTTTTATGTTTTTTTTGTAAAATTTTCCTTTTTTACTTTAGAAGCGAAAAATTTGGCCCGGGGGGCAAGTGCATTTTTTTTTTCCCAAAATTGGAGAAAAAATTATTTCAAAAAAAAACTAAAATTTCTTTTTTTTCTTTTCTTAATTCTCCCCTTTTTAAAAAAAATTTTTAGGGTATTTTTTCTGTAAAATTTTGAGAGTTTTATTCTTTTAAAACATAAAATTTTTATTTGGGGTTTTTTAAAATTTTTGAATTTTAAAGGATTAAAATTTTTTTAATACATATGTGGACACCACAACCCTATTTATTTTACAGAAATTTTCAATAAAATTTTTAAAAACCAAATGAGGCCTTTTTTTATTTTTTTAACATGAGATTCCAGTTTCCAATTTTTTCCTTTAACTTATTTTGGTTTGAAAAAATTTTTTAAAAATTAAATTTTATATTCAAAAAACCACTATGGGGGAGGGAGGTGGTTGGAAAAACCATTTGGGAAAAATTTTTCCCCCCATCCCCCAACCAAAAATTCATTTATTATTCCAGCCCCGGGTGGCTAGTTTAATACGGAAAAGGGGGTTTTAAAATCCTTGACAATAGCAGGGTTTGGGGGTTTTCAAATTAAGTTAATTTTTCTATGAAAGCTTACGATCAGTTTTTTTTCCCTACACTGAGACAAAAATTTTGCCTGAGAGCTGATTACCAGTTAAGTTATTAGGGGTAAAAAAATCTATTTGTGAAAAATTATCAAACAGTTTATTTTCCCCAGACGAGCTTTCCCCGAGGGTTTATTAGCTTTGATTATCAAAAAGAAACCCCCCCGTTTTAAAAAACCCAATAATTTTATCCAAAAACTGTAAAAAAGCATTTTAAAAAAATTTCAAAAACTTTATATTAATAATTTTAAAGGGTGGGGGGCCGAGCCCCCCAAATGGGTTTTCGTTCATTAAAAAATTTTTTTTGGGTTTTTGACCAGGGGAAAATTTCCCCATAGTTCAATTTATTTAAAAAAAAATTCTCGTTGCTTTTTTTTTTAAAAAATTAAAAAATTTTTTTAATTTGTTCTCCAAGCCGTTTGGACGGGGAAGTTTTTGTGTTAGAGACAGAAAAGTTGGCTTGGAAAACATTTTTTTACGTTGCTTGGGGGTTTTTTTAAATGATAAAAATTTTTTTTCGGGGAAATGGTAGTGAAATTTTTAATTAGGTTTCTTTATTTTTTTTTTTTTGTAAAAAAAAAATCACTTTTTTTCCTATAATTTTGACAAACCCGGGACCGTGACAGGGTTTGGAAAATGGTGATATTTAAAAAGTTTTTAATGGAAAACGGGGTGTATAGCAAACTTTAAAAAAGCAAAAAAATCACTAAAAACATTCTGGAGGGAAAAAATGGTTTAGTCGCGATCCCAAATAAATTTTTGTTTCTGGGTAAAAAAACAAAATTTTGGTACAAGATGTAGGGGGGGTTCTTCCAAACCCCTAGAACAGGGGGCCCCAAAAGCCCCGATCAATGGGTAGAATAGTGGGGGGTAAAAAGTAAGTTCCATTTTTAGCCGCTGCAGTCCCCGATGTGTTGTGTTAAAAAAGGGAAAAAAAAGGGGTTCTCAGCCTCTGAAAGTAAACCACAATTTA
This sequence comes from Timema cristinae, assembly GCA_039000515.1. Classification (NCBI taxonomy): domain Eukaryota; kingdom Metazoa; phylum Arthropoda; class Insecta; order Phasmatodea; family Timematidae; genus Timema; species Timema cristinae. The sequence goes on from JBCFYV010000755.1 coordinate 8,319, forward strand.
AAGGGGTACCTCTTTCGGGAAATTTACAATTGGTTTGGGGTTTTGAACCCCGTTTCGTGATTGACGGGATAAGGGTTAGATGATGCGAAAATTGAAAATTTTTCCAAGCACTTTCCCCAATTCCAAAAACCCTGATATTTTAACATTTTTTGGCCTGGAAAAAATTCCCCAAAAACTAAAAAAATTAAATACGTTTTTTAATGATTCTTTTTTCTAGTGTTTACAAGAAATTTTTTTAAACTAAAATAAAAAAGTTTTCCTGATGCTCTTCTCTGTTGAAAAAATCAAAAATTCCTTGGTTTGGGGGCAAGGTTTTAAATTTAGAAAAATTTTTTTGCGTGTTTTTTTCCCCATATAAATCATGTTTGACTAAAAGTATGTTACGCGTTAGCAAAAGGGGGGCAAAAAAGGAAAAGGACCTGAAGAAATTTTTGGGGGTTTTATATATTCTTGGAGAGTGAAGTAGAAGAGAGGAGTAATCAATTTGCGTTAAACCCCCCCCAAAGGGAACTCATGAAACCCCCGGGAAATTAAAAGGTAGGAAAAAGTTTTTAAAGTTACAATGGATCATTACCTTCAAAAATGCCCCTTTAGGGGTAGTATTTTGGGGATGATATTTTGGATAACCTCATGTTAGTGATGCTTTTGCAAAAAAAATGACTTTATTTTAAAAAAAATCCCTTTTGAAAGATAAGAAAGCACGTTTTCTTTGTTTGAAGACAGCTCATATTCCAAAAATGTGATGAACTATGATAAATGTGATTTCTGTAGTAAAAGACACAACAGTCTGATATGTTAAGACTCGGAACACTCAAGGGATACTTCTAATATGAATCTTCATTCTCATTCTTTGATTTACAACGAAGAGGAGAGTGGCAGTGGTATCCCGAATGTGATTTTGCAAATTTTGGGAAGTTAGGATAGTTCGAGGCAGCTCTCTTGTAGAGACCAGGGCACTGTTTGATACTGGTAGTCAGGGATCTTATATTCTTGAATCAGTAGTAGAGAAGTTAGGTTACCCTTGTCAACGCACTGAAACACAAATACATTCGCTGTTCAGTGGTGTAAATACTGCAAAAATACGACATTCATGCTATAGGATATTTTTGGAAAGTTTGGGGAAACCTTATAAATGCAATTTTAAAGTCTTAGGGTAACCAGTGATTACAGGGTACCGTTATTTTCAAAATGGTTTATGGTTGAAGGAACTTAAGGCAAATAAAATTCAGATCAATGATAATGCAGGTCCCATTGAGGTATAAATAGGAAATGATGTAGTTGAAAGTTAATAACAGGAAAAAAAAACCTGAGGGATGGGGCTCAGAATAGTCCCGCTGTAAGCCCTGTTTGTCGTAAAAGGTGACTAAAAGGGAGGCTTCTGTGCAGGACGTACCTCGTGTAGGACAAACCTATCCTATATCTTTCCTTTCACATCATTTTCTTCTTACTTCACTTCATCCCCCTTTTTTTCACTCTTCCTCCTTCGTTTATCTATCCTTACCTTTTTCTTCCCTTCCCCCTGCCGTTCATCATGCACGGAGACCTTTGGCCTTTCCGTTGACGACCTTGGCTATTAACCCGGCTCTTCTCTGTTTATTATTGGATACCACTGCTTTGAGCTCCTGAATGTAACTGCGCCGGTTGTAATATCATAGTAGAGGGCCTTAGGGATGACAATAACCGGGTACCCTACTTTGAGAAAAGATCGGTTGCATCACCATATATATGTGAATTTATTTTTAAACATTTGGTTTTAATAGTTGAGTGTATATGAACTATTGCAAAAAATGAAGTAATATCGAAAGAGTCAAATATGGGTTTGTATAAATGCCGACATTGTCGTATTGATGTGAAGTGTGGGAATGTCATGAGAAACACAAGAGCAAGGTGAATCCAGTAAGAAAGAGATATTTAAGAAATATATGTGTAAAAACTCGTAAAGGGATGTTAAAGTATTATGTAAGCACTTCTGGGGAGGGGGGGGGGGTGGCAGAACAATGCTTACTTAAACAGAGAAAGATGGGCAGAATTCAAGGAGGGCACTTCACAAGCCGCTTATACTTCGGGCAGCAATGAAGATTCTGAGTGGCTAAACGAGGAATAAGTGGAGAAGCCTATAGAAGTAAACCAAAACTTGGGTGATCTAGTCCTCTCCCCTCCCCCTAAATAGAAACATAATAATTGAAAGTGTTAAGACGTGGATTCAAGGACCTTGGTCATCGGATTAAATGGAGTTTAGGTTTTTTTTTTTAATAAATATATTATTTATGTATTCACAAATACGACTTTTTTTACATCTTCATTTAAAAGTAAATTACGTTTTTTAACTTTTATAATGTTATGACTTGTTTCAATTTCACCTGTTTAGTTGTCAATTAATTAGCAATTTTAATTTACACCTCTATATAAAAATAATTACTGGCAATTTATAAAGTGCACTATTTTTTTTATCATCATGTCCTACTACCTGTTCAGGCTATAAGCAAAATTGCATGAAAAATAGAATGTTTATTCTTGTGAACAAACGAAAAAGTTGATAAATCTTAAGTAAGCGGGGTGGGAGTAAAAATTGCCATAAAATGTGTTTACGTAATATTTGAATGCCCCCTATGAACAGAGTCGTGCTTAAGGAGTGTGTTTTGAAAAGACATCCAATAGGTAAATGTGAAAGAAGTGTCTTACGTTGGTTTGGGAATGTTGAGAGGATGAGTGTTGATCTAGTGACGAAGAAAATATATGAATATAGATTGTGTGGGTCAAAAGGAAGGAGTAAGCCATGAAAAATGTCACTAAATATTGTTGACAAATGTGTGAAAAAGAGAAACATTAAGTGTAAATACTCTTATATATGACCCAGCCCACACATAATTAGCTCCAAGTATACTGTGCTGTTTGAATAGTTGTATGCACATGGTAAATACTAAATTGTAATGATTTGAAATCATCAAATACCTAAATTTTACTTATAAAATAGAAAATAGAAAATTCAACACTATCAATATACTCTTGCACCGTCTGGTACGGTGGCTGAACATACATGTTAATACAAGTAATGAGAACAAGGGAAGATTAGGATAAATGAATTTTAATGATACTGTATACATGATAAAACAGATATTTGACATATTGCACTTATATCTCAGTAAGTACGTAGTTAAATAACAATGAAGTAATGAAGTGTGGCAGGCTTGCCTAAGTATTGGCCACAAGGGGACGAGAAGCGCCGAGATAATAACACACGCCAAAACGTGGTGTTGCTCTTTCTACTATTTACATGTCAAGTTGGCCTTGCAGGCAGAGTAAGTGCTTACCTCAGGCAAGTTCAGGTTTAGCTATACAAGAGAGCCCTCGATACATATATACTATCCTTATCAGTGTACAAAAACAGTTACTTGGACATATCAAGGTCCACGGGCCAATCGAGGACGAGACGCGTCCCACCGGTTGAGCACCCGCAGGGTGAGCAACACCACAAAAATCTAACAATGATTAAGTAACAACTGCAGTCGAGCCTGAGGGGCAAGACGGCCCACTAGCAGTGTACTTGCAAAGTGAGAGTAGCGAAACAATAACAACACTATACCACGGGCCAATCATGAAAGGCACGAGCGGCCCACAGTTTAACCTCCCAACAACAACATTGGGATAGGCCAGTGAACCTAATTAGGTACTAATCATCGGCCTCCATATAGCCTAAACAATCTCCTGCCTAGGCAAGCTATCCTAAATATACATCAATGGACACATCATGTGTGTCGCGGGATTCACCATCCCGAGCGCGAGAAGCGCGCTATACCGCAATTATAGATTGCAGCCTGTTCTCCTGGCCCAGGAGACTCAACATTAAATATTATATAACTAGCCTAACGGTAACACAACTACAGTGTCTCACAATAGACACGGATAGTTTCCTATTATTAATCCCTACTAAATGATACTTATATCCATCCTCGCAGGACGTAGACTAACCCTAACAATAACATATTAATCTGGAGTCTACTCGTCATATCTCATCCTCGTAGTTGTTAAGTCCTTCGACATCCTCCGGTTTAGAGTATCCATTCCCCTAGGCATTTACATTAGTATGTTATGTTTAACTTTGATGATTTGCAGGAACTAGCCAAATATACGTTCTCTTGCACGTTTTAACGGGGCTAACCCAGGTTTGCCCGTTACACTCTCAAGAAAACAGTGAATTAAGTGATACTACCATAATATATCCAGATCTAGACATCCTGGGTATATCCAGAACTTTTCTGTGAAGCAGTTTTTCTGTAATGGAGTCTAACTCATACTCGTGAGGAAAAATGAAATACTTAAGTAAATGAGCAGCTCCGGTCTAGTAAACTGAGATTAATGGCTGGAAGACTTGTTATGCTGACCACATGAAAACATCAATTAGCAATGTTGGCAATATAATAGCTAAAGGCATAGGTCACCCAATCTTGATTAAAGGCTCATGCCATTAAGTTTGTATTTTATATGTAAAAAATACTAGACAAACTAGTAGTGTTATCAATTATCTATCATAATCATCATCATCATTATCATCCTCATCCGTTTCCAGCCTGTGGCCAGGTCAGTTTAGTTAAATGCCTCCTTCTTATTCTATTTTCCCACCATTCTTCCTCCTTTATTTTCTTCCATTATCCTCTTGTCATTGAAAACTTTATCCTATCACTCCCTCCATTCCTTACTTGGCCTTCCTTTCGATTTTTTCCTACATAATCCCAGTGGATAAATATAAACATAAATTAATTTAGAATAGAGACGTTATCTACTACAAATGGATATAAAATAAAACAATGATGGCATATAAAGAACAGTAGGCCTACTTAAAAAATGTATGATTAAAAACAATGTAATTTGGTAACTTTTGAACTTCTAATAAATTTCAAACTTTTGTTCTTTCACAGATTACAATCAAATAATCACCAATTTCCTTTTTTAAATTATGCACTTGTTCAACTAATACAATACATTAACTAGTGCGGCCCAAGTGGTTTGGTCGGAAAGATACCCAACTAATTCACGCACATCATTCAGTCGCTAACGCTTCCTCATTGGTTTGTAAGTCGTAATCGCTAATAGCTCCTAATTTCACAGAAAAAATACCATAAGAGAATTTTTTAAATGGTGAGAAGTTATAAGTCTTATTAGCAATTAATGAAGTTTCAGGTTCAAGCATATCACGAAGATTTAGGTTAAAATTAATATTTTCTGTCAATTAAGTGCAAAAATAAATGTACGTTGCCCAAATCAGAAAGTCTCGCTCTTTTAGTTAAAAATGTGAAAATTTACTGAAAGATCGTTAGACCATAGAAACGAAATAATATACATTGTTGCAGAAACATAATTGTTAAATAGCATCACATTCTAACAAAGAAACCAAATCTTCATTTCCCAGACCTTTGTTTAAATCTATATATTTTACTATCAATTTGAAAATTATTCGTTTATAAAATATATTTAATTTAAAATTATTTTATATTAATAATCTTATATTTATTCAATGATAAATAATATCGTAACACAAATAGTTTCGTATATATTAACAACATTGTTGATATCCGTTTATGTTAACTTCCCTTAAAGTCATTTTATCGATAACATAAGTCCCGTCATTTGTTTTGTAATATTAAAAAGTATCTGGATACAGATTCTTATATAAATCTTTATAGCTAAACTAAAAAAAACCTCTTGTAAATTACCCTTAACTTTAGGGTTGAATTGATAATTCCAAACACTCCTATTTATAACCTGTTAACTACCCTACATACCAGGCCTCAACTCTCGGTAAAATGGTATCAGCTCTAGGCCAAGATACAGACAAGACACAGTCGAAAAATCCCCTATTTATGTTTCTAAAGCATATAAAATGAAAAGATTAATTGAAATTTCAAGGTCAAAAAATACCATTACAATGTTATCTCTTTGTGTATATATAAGAATAATCTTGCAGTTTCTGAAATATTCGTGATACCGAAGAGAGAAAATAATGACCGCGCCTCCCCTCAGTGACCTTGAAGGTAAACGTGCTCAACACCAACTAATAGTATTAGTCAAATTTATTAGCAAATACAAATACTAATTTTACGTTGATTTAAATATTAATTAATCTAGATCACTGCATAGCTGTTGTTCCCCAATAACTCATTTTGTTTTAAATGACTTATATCAACCAATACATACAAATAATACACGAATTTCCTTGAAAAGACCGTCCAAAGATCTGTATCATAATGTCTTCTTTCTCTCTTTAAACTGTCCAGTGCTTTTAAAAAAGAACGGTTCGAGTCAGAAAAACAATTTATTTTGATTTTGTGTTCAAAGGGCTAATTTGATATATAAAAATTTTTAGATTTTTAAAAGAAAAAGTGATCTTATATTGTAAATTTTTGAGTCTGTTTTACTGGCTGGTGAAGGGTAACACAACAAGAAGTTATAAATACCGATGCATATAATATGAAAATATTCTTGTACTCACAAACATAGTTTCATTAAAATTATTTACTATACGTATGAAAAATAATTAGTTGCACTAAATTAAATAAAACACAACAATAATATGTATCTAGGAAATCATTATTAAAATACATTGAAATACATCATGTTTCCTGGCAACAAATACTAATCATTGCTTGATTTAAATAAAAGAAAGAATATGATAAATGAAGCTGAGATTTATAAATAATATAAACGCCAATATTACACGTAATACTGTAATATAATATTATCCCCGACATTTTGGGAGCCTCACATACGAGTATAAAATAATAAAAAGACGATAAGTGATATAATCACCCAAGATACTCTGCCATCTATTCAAGGTATTCCTTTTTAAAAACACGTACTTTCTGTAGGAATCTAACCCATTTGTACCTATTTATTATATTGATACTTTATAATGAGTCGATAAAGGTTAACTTAAACGGTACTTTCCTGGAATTCTAAATTGCTAATACCTGGTCATCATTACAACTATAAGGATTACAAGTTTACTGTGTTTGTTTTATGTGAATAGTGATAGATTTATTTGTAATCTACCGACCATTATTAGCTTTAACCTAATAATCAACCAAATAATTGATACCATTTTATTTTAAGTTACCTAGTAGAGACTGATTTTGCCAAATCAACGTACTCGTGTTTTAATCCTTTCAGTTTATGTGGTATTTATTAAAGCGACATGGATTCTAAGATAAGCCTTGATGTTTGATGCATGGAGAAAATTGGAGTGAAAGGCAGTCCGCTGGAAGAGTTGGTAGTTCAGGCGGTTAAAATCAAGAGAAAATCAAAATAGTAATTTACAAGAAGATACAGATATTATATTAAGTTTCTATGATATTTTGGAATTAGGTCTAATATAAATTTAAAGTTTTTGAAACCTCACATTTTATAAAAGTTCACAATTTAAATTACGAAAATTCTACCAAACAATCAAATAAGAGCAAGGAAAAGTAAATGACCCCCTCCGAAATTACCATTAACAAAAATCTAATTTCCCAAGACAAACATATAATGCAGTTTCTCGTCGGGTTGAGTGATTTACCCTCTTCCTAAAAAAAATAATAATTCAGACAACTATTCTAAATTCAAAACTATATCTTTGGAACCAAATTTAAAATTGTCAGTTAAATATACAAATGAACTAGAAATTTCTATAACTTTTGAACAATTTTCGGATACCAGTCCTAAATTAATAACAAATTTTGTTAATTTTTTGAAATACATGGTGGAAGTTGTAATAAGGAAGCAGTTTAAATTATGATTGTAGAATTCAATATGAAATATTATTTGTGATAAAGATATTGAGAATTAAACTTTAAGAATCGTAAACACTTTTATTAAATATATCTGTAAAGATTAGTTAGAGTGAATGATCGTTGAATTTACACATATGATTAGATATAAAACATAATTAAAAAACATATTAAAAATGTGAGTCAGGTCAAACTAACAATAACAAGCAAAATTATAAACAACAAAATTAAATTAACATACAGACAAAATATCAATGACTATAAGAACAATATTTGGTTGTCATATACTATAGGAGTAATAAAAAAAATAGTTAAACTGTAAAGCTGACAAAATGTTGGATAAATGAAAGTTATAGAATTCTATTTCTTATCTGAATTCCCATGCTCCCCCTTTTTTTTACAGGCATCGTAGAGACGGCCTTATTTTGGATTGTTACATGTTTCGGCATTCTAATGCGCCATCATCAGACAGTATCTAATGTCTGATGATGGCACCGTAGAATGGAATGTCTCTCAGTAGACGCCGTAGAGTTTATGGTGATCCCGCGAACCTTGCACACCGTTTTTTATTTGGCAGTATCACCCGCAACACAAACTTGGTACCCGTAATTTTTGGGACCATCAGATACAAAGGCGCTAATGTAGCTCCCCAGGCCGTAATCTTGAAGTTCGTTAATGACGTCACCTAAAATGTCTCCGGTCGGTGGACTCCAATCGCCGCGGCGTTCCGTGAATATAACGCTACCTGTATCGTGATACAAAACGCTGTCCTTCAATATTCAAGGATGCTGTATAAATGCAACCTAGCCATAGCAGTCGTATAGAATGCCACCGCCACACTCGTGTTAGGTTTAGGGTGCAACGCGTCACGCGCATCTTTGTAATTGAGGAATATAACCTCATCATTTACATCAATGACGCTGTCCACAGTGATGTACGGATTCGTCAGGTACTTGTGGACACCCTGATAGTCGTTGACAACGGCTACGTGTGGTAAATCGGGTCTTTGCCCAAACCTTCCCAAGAGCGAATTTAAAAAGAGTTTAGCCAGAGTGCGGAGACCAGGGTTTTATAAACAGAGCCGAAATCAACCCCTTCCCTTTCCTCATAATTTTGAATATAAGCTAACTTCTCTTGTGAGGTACACCACTCTGGCCATCCACTGGCTTCTTGCTTAGTTTTCAAAAAAAGTACCAATGTACCCGTGAAACAGGCCACCAGAACGTATCTGACGATCGTAAACAGATACATTGTACTCCCACACTTCGTGTACTGCTTCAACGGTGTAGCCTTTCTAAACGGCTTTCCGGATCTCGTCAATCACCCAGACGCCTGTCAAACAGCGATCTTTTTTGTCGTTGTGCTGACATGCGCCTTGGTCCCCCCCCCCCCCCGTCCCCCCGCATTTCCTGCACAAGATGAACATTAACTTGTAGTACATTCATGTAGGCAATACGGGCATGAATAAATCCCGTGGAGGGGCCACGTTAACTTTGGCAATGCCTTCTAATTAATCTAAAGACGGGCAATTTGGTTCCAAGTGAATTTTGGGGTGGCCAATGAGATATTTTTTATACTTGCAAACGTAAGGATACAATGAACATACATCCAAGTACTTGATATTCTCTCCACAATAATGGTCTGATTCATGGAACAATTTGATACAATTTGTACGCCCGCCAATTAATGCGTCCCCTTGACTGAGGGGATCCTTGCTGTACACCTCGTGCTGGAGTACAAATTGTTTCACGTCCTTGTCTGTGAGTTTCATTGCATTAAACATACACTCCCATATCTCTACAACCGTGTAGCCGGCATTTTTAATTTGTTGCTATCAATCAATGGACGCTTCATAGTGCCTATTCATGGTCTCGTGGCGGCTGATTTTGATAGGAGTGTTCCTGTCAGGATAAAAGATAGGGCACCCGTGCCAATAACAGCCCCAGAACTGGAAGACGGTGGTGGTATCTCCAGCTTTAACAATGTGATCTACACGTCGCCCAACACATATTCCACATGGCCGTTACCCACATGAAGGATAAAGACACCACGTCGGTGGGCCTCCCAGCAAAGCCATTGTATAGTGACGTGCGACTATTGCTCTGCACACCGGTAGCCACCATTAGGAATGATATCGACCGCATTCTTCTTAAGTTGACTTCGGCAGTAAACCAACATGGCCACTCTTGCGATCGTACACACCTCTCTGAAAGGATCCACCTTTGCTTTCTCATGAGCATGTCTCTAAACTTCAGGCAGGCTTTTCGTAGTTTCTTTACATCTTTCACGCAATACAGTTCCAACTCACGGTTAAAATCAAAGACATAATTTTCTTTGATCAACGCTTCATACCACTTCTTAATATGTTCCGATCCCTCAAACGATATCTCACCAATCCCGTAGTCCTATGGCGGCAAGGGACCCCTATACTCCACGTTTTATTTTTTATTGAATAAATGGGGGAAATGTCCCTTAATCAAAGACTCGTTCAAGCCAAATATCTTGAGAATCTTGGACAATGTCATCGGGAGAAAGTTTAGTTAGTCAATAAAAAGGAGTGGGCCGTAACCATGGACATGATTTTCACACCGTTCATTATGATTTCTAGAGTCTATTTTTTAACCTCCACCATATATTTTAAAACAAAATTCTCATTATAGCTTTTTGCATAATAGCCTAGGAGGGTGATATCCTTAAATTTTGTTGCTTTAATTTGCTCTATAAATCTAAAAAATTGGGACATTGTGGTATCACCTTTGAATATGCGAGTCCTATCGCCACTTCATTCTGTGCAATGAATGTTATTTACGTCGATATGAAGGAAGGGCCATGAAACACGTCTGAGCGACACAGAGCCTATGTTAGTGCAAGTACGTGTTGACCGCACCTTGAAGAAGATTTTCTTGTCTGCATTCAAAATCACAAATCACAAACATGAAATTGATCTTTTCCGGTGATGGCTTGGATGGGACCTGCTTCATATAGCAGAAATGACCAAAAGGACGATATGTATCGCATACTCTACAAAATGGTTCATAACACCTGTGAGAATAATTTGATCTTTCCAAACTGAAAAATTGTCCAAAGACCTCACAAACATTTTTGACATTACAGATCGACATTTGACCTCTGCAAAATCCGGGATGTTTATTGTTATAAAAACATGTCTGGTTTGTGAACCAACGCCCGAAGTCTTTCCAGGTCACAGTTCGACCTCCACTGCAAACCGCTTTAGCGTAGCACTTTTTGCACGCGGACTTGCACTTATGCGCATTCTCATTACTGAACGGCATGGCATACGGCACTCGTAGCAAAAGAACGAGCACTTAAATGCGGTTGTCAAGGTTGTTAAGACATCAAAATGATTTTGCTTATCGTTGTGAAAATACAAATCAGATCAGGGTAGCCCTTAAAGGAATGTTCGGGAGTGGTGGACCCTCATATATAACCTGTCAACACCGACGTTCCCTAACACTATGATTTTGTATTCGGAGAGGTATGTTTGAAATTGTTTCAGCTCGGTTAGCCCACCGCCTTTTAAAATATTCACACGGGCATCACGGCATAGTTCCTCTTCTTTGAGTTCTAAATAGGACAACCCATTCTGATTTGTCTAAAGTGTTCAAAATCATGCATCCTGGTTCTCTTTTAACGTCACTCACAGCCTTGTCGACAACCAATGCACGGGCAAGGCAAAGTGTATCATCGTCATTTTGAATCGTAACTATCCCATGGTTTTTACGGCTATATATGCTAGCGGGAGAGAGTTTATCACATCCCATGCAGCTCTTTAAATTGGTGTAATTTGAGATACAAAGGGGACGAAGTGAGAAAAGAAGCATTGCTTTGTAACGCTCTTTCTACCATTAGAGTGCACAGCCTGCCCGCCTAAATGAGACAAATACAGGTCTTGACGTGGAGTCTGTTTTGACCAATAGTAGACCTACGTGATCCTCGGCGCTAACTCCATGATCCTGGAGACGTCCTAGCAAAGCATTTATTTGCTCATCGAACCAAGTTTGAGCACCACGATCGCTCTCTGGCATCCCTAATTGTATGATCAATTCTCGCCCGACATAAAATACCACTTTAATTGCTTAATTCTCTACTTGACGATTCGAAGAGGGAAGCCTTTGGACAAGATTTCAACAACCTGGTTAACTGGGCCACTAATTCCTGTCTGGGGTGCTGAAGATGGTCCTGTTGTCGCCACTGGTTGATAAAGGACCGTGGACCCCATCTGCCTCAACACAGCTTGGGTTTGAACCCCGACTCCCTGGCATAGAGGCAGTGCTGCTGCTAATGTGGGGTGAAGGGAGGACACGGCCAGTGGCGGCGCTGGAACACTGTCTCCCGAAAAAAAACGCCATCCAGTTGAACTAAAAAACACAAAAGCATAAACACTTGAAATATAATTATTTGCTCAAACTTACGCGTTAAAATATAAAACAAACTATAATATGTTGTTACAATTGCTTTACCTGATACCCACTTTCGCAATGTGTGAGTAATAAATACATTCCATGGCAGTTAATTTATCACTATTAAAGGTTAAACCCAAATTTGCATCCATGCAGGGAATCAAGCGCTGAACCCTTCATAAGGTGTGCGAGTAATAAAATTCACTTGAACCCTAGGACAGTGTTGCACACTCTCTGAGTCCTGTACCCCCCGGCCAAAAAAGGGATAAAAGGGAGAGGATGAACTTAACATACAAAAAATGGAAATTATAAAAAATATATAGATTCAACAAAATGAGCAGTTTATTCAATTAAATGACAATAGCGCAGATAACAAAAAATGGTCTCATTATATCATTATGAGTACAGTTGGAAATTATGCTCGAAGCCAACAACTTTATATCATTAAAGTTGCGCAAGTCTTTAAACAAAAGGAAACATGAAATCCATCATAATATTGATAGTCCAGTCTATAAGAGACTATAACAAAGCGGATATCATAAATATAAAGATTTAAATTTGACGACTACACAACAGAGTCTACACAACGTGAGGGTTTGACTACCAGACATAAGCCAAACTCCCACGGGACTATCAGATCTGACTTAGAATATGGAACTAACAGTTCCATCAATTAACAAAACTTTAGCAGTTCAAACAGAACTTACGTTACAAAAGATTAAAGTCATCCTAATTTAAATTCCAATAAAAAGTTACTTCACGTTACGTTAAATCAAACCATATTTTTATATATTATGAAAAGTTACTTCAATAAAAAAAATTACTCTACAATTCCAAACAATATAATATTAAGGCCCTGCCTACCCTCCCTGGCGGTGTTTTGAGCTTTCAACTCTAAAATAGATGGCGTTGCTAACGTTATACAAACTGGTGGATTCCAGCCATCAGGTTGGCAGAATTACTGGTTTGTTTAAACAATTGGGAGACTGGCGACCACGACCGGTAATCAGTAAAGGCAGCAAGCAAACATTTTTCCAAGAATTGAGAGAGATAAGAAGTGTAGTGCCGGACAGTAAAGTGTGTAGGCGACCAAGTTTGACTAAACGTGGGGAGACATAACGTCAAGATACAATCACACTCTCGAGCAGAAAAATTAGCTTATTCATTCCAGTCAGCTAGACGTCCATTAACCTGTAGTACCACTTTTGAATTTAGAACCTTTTTGATGCCAAAGTTTAGTACTAGTTTTGTACCGTTTTGTACCCGTACCCGTTTTGAGTAATTAGCATATCAACGTGGTGACTCCAGGTTAATGCTGTTGTACCACTTTTGAATTTTTTTTATACCAAAGTTTTGTACTAGTTTTGTACCACTTTGTACCCGTACCCATTTTCAGTAAGTATCATATCAAAGTGGTGACTCCAGGTTAATGCTGTTGTACCACTTTTGAATTTTTTGATGCAAAAGTTGTGTACTAGTTTTGTACCGTTTTGTAACACAAATAAGTTTTGTACCTGTACCCATTTTGAGTAATTAGCATATCAACGTGGTGACTCCAAGTTAATGCTGTTGTGCCACTTTTGAATGTTTTGATGCCAAAGTTTTGTACTAGTTTTGTACCGTTTTGTGCCACAAAGAAAAAGTTTTGTACCCGTACCCATTTTGAGTAATTAGCATATCAAAGTGGTGACTCCAGGTTAATGCTGTTGTACCACTTTGAATTTTTTAATGCCAAAGTTGTGTACTAGTTTTGTACCGTTTTGTAACACAAATAAGTTTTGTACCCGTACCCATTTTGAGTAATTAGCATATCAACGTGGTGACTCCAATTTAATGCTGTTGTGCCACTTTTGAACGTTTTGATGCCAAAGTTTTATACTAGTTTGGTACCGTTTTGTACCACAAAGAAAAAGTTTTGTACCCGTACCCATTTTGAGTAATTAGCATATAAAAGTGGTGACTCCAGGTTAATGCTGTTGTACCACTTTTGAATTTTTTCATGCCAAAGTTTTATACTAGTTCTGTACCGTTTTGTACCACAAAGAGAAAATTTTGTACCCGTACCCATTTTGAGTAATTAGCACATCAAAGTGTCACGTGACTCCAGGTTAATGCTGTTGTACCACTATTGAAATTTTTTCAAATAAATATCTGGTGAGGGTAGTGATAAATAATAATGTACACTTATTTATCAGAGAAAAATTTATTTAAGGTAAAATTAGATATAATTTATTTTTGAAGATTTTGTCACTAACTATAATAAATAACCTTTACGATTGAGTATGTAGCCTACGAGTTTGTCGTACCATTTATTTGAGTTTATTAGTAAGCAGGTAAAATAAAAAATAACTAAAATTTAATGTGCTAAATTTGGCCACTGTGCTTTGGCTAATTTTTAAAATTTAAAGGCTAAGGAGGCAATAACATATTTTAAAAGCGGTTTCATTTCGAAAACTATAACAATTTTGACTATAAATATATCTGTTATTTTTATTACTGACATCACCACGTCATACTACCTGTTCATGTTATACGCATATATGATAATCTAATTGGGTGGTAATGAGGAAAGAAGCATTTGAGAGGTTATCTACCAGCATTTTTATTTTGGAAGATGGGGAAACAATTTAGGAAAAACTACCCTCAATAGACTCGACCAGGATTTGCACCCCAAGTGCTCCGCTATCAGCAGGCCAAATTAACACTAGTGACACCTTAGACCACTCAGCCACTGAAGTGGGTATCTGTTATTTAATACGGTGTTTACAGTTTTCAAACATTTATAGGATTTACACAATTTTCCAGAAATAAATGTTTTTGGGAATAATTTTTTATCCTATTGGTTGGTTGAGTAATATCTCCATGGTGTCAGCCTGCAAGGCTATACCAATCGAGAGGCTGCCGTATGTTGGCAAAGATAGGGCCAACATTTTCAAGCTGAGGGTGCCATGTGGTTAGCACAACGAGCCCTCCAGACTTCTATCTCAGTTTTCTAGACTGAAGCGCTACTTATTCATTCAATTATCTCCTCATTTGTCCTCACGAGGTTGATTTTGGTTCCGTTTCAGACCCACTGCTTCACAGACACAATTAGGGGCACTGGGGATCGAACTTGGGACTTCAGTATCTGAAGCCAGTAAATCTGACCATTATACAACAGAGGCGGTCGGGTATCAAATACTTACTTACTTACTTTATGGCATAGGGAACACAAAAGTTCATTAACTCTAATGGTTTTAAATATATTTTACTTATCATCGGCTTCATGTCGTGGTCAATATTGCTAAAGTGCTATGACTGAGCACTGAGTGCGTAAATTAATCAGCTCAATAACTTGACTAGTTCGATTCCCTGTTAGGTTGAAATTACTTAGTACTAGCGTGATACGAACTCGGCCAAGGCACAAGAGATTTTGTACATACAATAAGTGCGTTACAGTGTGTTAGTAACATTTACTTTCAGCTAAGAGCTTTTCTTTTAAAAAAAAGTACTTGAAATATCAGAATAATCGCTGCATTGTTATATAGAAATATTTATTTGTATCTTAATTTTGATATTATTTCTACAGTAAATAAAATAGTATCGCTGCTCATCCATTGTACTTAAATTAGTAGATACAGATAGCCTAAGCGCCAGTAATATGCATACCATTAAAAAAACTTACCCTTTACTACAAGAAGTTAAATAATCAATTATATCTTTGATTTTCTTTGTGCGCCCTTTCTTCATAAACTTGTTATTCACAAGGATATAAAATAATATTTTGTAAATACTTCTCCACCTCAAAATTTATACAATCCCTTGGATTTTGTTAGAAAGCAACAAAGGTCACATATTGTTAATTATATAAAAAGTAATCACCGTGGGTACTTGTTGTTCGGGATTCGATACATTTCTTCCGAAACGAGCGCACAAACTGCGAGAATGCAACAGGTTCAAATTAAAAGTAATCACATTTAACACGCTAATAAAATAAAATTAACATTTTCACATCTTGACTACCAAAAACTTTGTTCATTAACTTTTTGAAAAATAACTTATTCCAAAGTCCAATGAGAGTCAAATCCTAGACCGTAAAATAAAAACTAGTATATAAAATTATACTGAGAACATCTCCAAATTACATTTAGACCAAATTTTATTTAAAATAACTATGTTTGATATGAGCAGGAATGTTTATTTTTATTTATTATAATAGCGGATTAAAAATTCAATGTACAGTAGTTTTCATATACTTTGAATATTAACTCTTATTATTACAACGTGTAGTGCTAAAGAAGGAGAAAACTCAAGAAAAAATATAAGATAAGAGTGAAGAATTTTACATGTTTTACTGTCTCAGTTAAATAAGGGCTGATGTCATAAAACTTTGTGTATGGAGAAGCATGTGGCTTTTTCTTTGAAAATAATGTATCACTAGAGTAATACTCTCATTGAAGTAAGTAGGGACCAACTATATTTATTCACACAGCAGGAAGACTTTGTGAGTATTTTAGTTACTGAATGTATTAAGATGTTTAATTGTTTATATTTAATTACGCAAATTTTCATAATTGGACATTGGCCCTTCTTATCCTAACGTACATGGTATTAATGTTTCTTTGACTCAAGAAGGTCACAGAGATTAGTTTAACCCTCCACTGCAGCCTGCATTCCGATACAGCAGGTTAGCCAACGCTTGCAAAATGATACTAGCTTGTAAATGGGTAATGATCATACCAACGGCACCTATTATCAGCTATGACAACTAGTTGCAGAAGGAAAAGTTGTATTTAAAACCATGTATTTTGACTAGAGAGTCGACTTGGGAGTCGTTAGAGCTCAATATCGTCGTGATTATTGACGCTAACCCAAATTAAAAAATATGTCTAAAAAGAAAAAGAAATTATTCATTAAATAGTATGTTATAAACAAACACTCTAGCTTAATTGTACAAAGAAAATAAATAAATCCATTAATAATTTTTGTTTTCCCATTTAAAATGCATTGAAATGGAAACATTTTAATGAAAATATTTCAATAACTATTTTTAGCATGGTTTGAAAATTTCATAAGAATTATGAAAGATGCCCAGATATGTTACTAAAATAAATAAAAAACAACAATGTTGAATTATTAAATATATTTTGTTTTAAATTATTTTGTTTAGAACCGTGCATTTATGGGTAGGCAGGGCCTTAACAAGTCAAACTTATAATCAGCACATAACTGAGGATATTTACGAGAATAAAAATATAAGCAAAAGTTACAGCGCCCGAGCGGCGACCTATCTAAGATAGAATATTTAGACATTTTTTTGGCGATCAAAATATTAATACGTTAGATTTTGAAACTGAATATTATATGCAAAAAGTTTAAAGTTTATAAATAAGTTAGAGTTCATAACTCCACCCGTCTAAGCGACGATTTTGATACATTTTTACAAGTTTTCTCCAGCCATTGTCCAGATCCATGACAATGGTCTGTCGTCGATCGTTGATCGTAGGATAGTCGATTATAGCAAGCTTGCACGGCCATTATATAGGGATTTCGTTGTTCTGGAAAGAAGGGGGTAGTACACCAAACACGCATATGATGACGTCAACGATGCCTTCAAACAGTCACGTACACCATTGTTGATTCCGCTTGCTCCATCGGAATATCCGTGAATATCTCCAATCACCCGATGTTTTGAAGGAGGTTCCTCAAGTCTCCGTCAGGGGTCGGATACATAATTGTCTTCTAGTTGATGTTGATAGTTCTCGGTTCATTTCACGCTAGTACAGTCGGAGTGCCGAGTCGCTTTGTTGACCCACTGGATCTCCCTTGACCCACTCGCCAATCTAGGAGTCCAGGTTCCAGCCAGCCTTGCAGGATTCTATTGTGAGCAGATTAATATTGTAAGTACATGAACAAATTAATACGTAGCATTGGATTGAGTAATAAATATATTGTCCAGCATTGTTTCTATTATGTCTTCTTAGCCTACAAGAACTACAACAGAGAAAAATACTATTGTAGGGAACCTAATTGAGTTGAATTTATTGGAGCGGGTAGTATGCTATGTTGTCCAGTTGTAACATTATACCACGTAATGTTACAAATCTCTAATCACGTCAGTATGGGGCGGGGTCCAGTTGTAACATTATACCACGTAACGTTACAACAGCTACAAAATACAGTCCAACATGGTTAACCTTCATTTTCACCCCCCCCCCCCTCCCGTCTGGAATCAAATCTGGGACCCTTGGGCTGACCAAACCTAATATAAGGTTCTGTTCCAGCTAAAGCAATAATATAATTATTATTCCTGTATACTTAAAGAACATTGGAACACTAAATCTACAACATATAATTGAATAGAGCACTTTTTTGGTTCTAAACTGGTTTTCAACGCCATCTATTAGATCAATAAGCAACCACCCTTCAAGGAATCTAGCTTTAAGTAAATTATTGGGGGGAAACATATCTTACACAAATTTGATAATAATTTATATTGATGTAGGAAAATAATTTTAAATAGTCCATATTATGTTTTAGAATGAAATAAAACCATTTAATTTATATCCGTTACTGTTTTCCAATCTAAAGCTCAGGTAACTTTTCTTAATTATAAAATATCAAGACTAGAACCTCCACAAACCCTGTCCGCTGGCTGATAATTTACCAAAGAAACATTTTTAACCTTGTCGGTAATCGAGCCCGGTACCAATAGTTTGGTATACAGACATGCTATCGAACGAGTTAAGGTTACGGCCGAATATTAATCAGCGCAATACAAACGTCACTAAAACGCCAATTATAATTTTCTCTCTTTTGGTTAAATTTGGGAACGGGCTGTTGACAAATAACATTACTGGATAAGTGATTGGTTTTAGTGTACTATGAGTAATGTTTTAATCTTTGTTAGTTTCGTAATTCGTACTACGAATGTATATGTATATGTGTATGATGAAAGCTATTATAAGGATGGAGATAGTTAAAAGACAATGTATGTATAAAGACTCTCATTACATCAGTCCGGATTTCTAGCTCGAAACGGCTCATCATCGGCAAACCAAGCTAAACGATCAAAACGTCTGTATTGCGTGACCACCGATATGTGCTACGATAGTAATGTACACTATATTTAGGGTTTATATTAAACAAAATATAAAAAGACCACTACACTGCTGAGAACAAGACATCGAATTAAAAAGTAATGTTAGTTTTAATATTACAATTTTACTAAATCTATACAAACTTAGGTGTACCGACAAAATAATATATTTGTATCATTTAGAGTTTAATTAATGGAATATATCAATAAAATCGTATTTTAACAACATTATATGACGTGTATTATTTAGAGTTAAAATAAATCTCACATCTGATTTACAAAACTCCAACACTAAAATTATTCTTACAATTGACCGAACAATGCCCGTTTGTTTCCACGGAAGTGACTGAAATAAACCATAACTTCATTGGTATATTTCGTTGACTAGCTTGTACTACGTTTTTCTGATTATAAACATAATATTGTCAATATGAGCCTGACCGAAATATTTATTATCTTCCTCCTGACCCTGATTAGTTCCCGGTGGTTTAAGGAACTGTCTAGATCTGCCGGGAACATCATGATCGGCTACAAATTGTAGAGGTTGGGAAACTACAAGGTGAGACAGTAGCTTACTTTAAATGTACTTAGTTACATGCGATTTGGTTCAATACATTTGAGAAAACCTGTATATTAATATCCACAGACAAGCTGAAAATAATTGTAATTTAGTAACTATCCGTATTGAAGGAATCACAGTTCAATTAATTTAAATTAGATGAAAAATCATCCATTCACAGGAATCGAGACTGGGATCTTTAGCTAGGTACGCTAATGCAATACCAGTAGTAAGAGCCAGAGTATATCCGATTTTACGTCACTGTTATTAAAATAATATTGACTGCGTCTGTGAGTGACGCAGTGACGTCGGTGAGTGAGGTCAGCCTGTGTGTGTGTGTATGGTGACGTTCGGACGTCGATTTGGGTCGCTAATTATTCTAAAATATGGTGACGTTTTATTGGGTCATCCCTCCCATGTTTTATTGAGTAAGGTCAGCCCTGACGTCAGCCTGTTGTACGTGTCGGTAGGTATGCTATAGTATTGTGACGTCATCCTGATTGTTGTATTGACTGCAGGTCGCTAATTATTCAAAATATGGTGACGTTTTATTTGGTCAGCCCTGCCATGTTTTATTGAGTAAGGTCAGCCCTGCCGTCAGCCTGTTGGACGTGTAGGTAGGTATGCTATAGTATTGTGACGTCATCCTGATTGATGTAATGACTGTTGGTCAGCCTGTGACTATGACGTTTCAAATAGTGTGGTCGCGTCTGACGTCGGTTCTGGACGCCCCGTAGGTGTGGATTTTTTTTACGTCGAGGTAGATATGCTAGAGATATAGTTTGACGTCATCTAGTGTGACGTTCCGGTTGGTCAGCGCCATTTTTATCGTGGACAAGTTTTTTTAAAAGTGTAAATGAATTGTAATTTGTTTTAAATTTTTTAGTTATTATATATTCAAATAATTGATATATTTGAACATGTTTTATGGTGACGTGTTCCGCATCTGTACGTCACATCAGATTTGAATGAATAATAATAATGTGTTGTTTTCATGTATATGACGTAAGTAACAATACTCTCTACTCATTATGTTTTATGACTAAAATATAACATTAAAACGTTTGGAAAATTTTACTCTCAACTGAGTTTGTATTCAGTGTGAAATCCATCTGGTTAAAATAAAACCAGTTTTTAAAAAAGGAAGAGGTTAGTTTTTTAAATGTCAACGACAAGATCATTCCTGTCGCCGGCAAGTTTTAAGTGTATATGAATTGTAATCAGTTTAAATGTCTAGTTATTTATATATCAAATTAAAATAATTGAAATAAATAAATAGACTAGATTTTAACATGTGTACCAGCTGTGAAAAAATTAAAAATTAATAACTTAACAGAGGACGAATTTATTAAACAACATACATGATTAAAATTAATAATGACGTTATACCTAATTATACACTAACAAAGTTATATTACTAATATATAATTTAAATGAGAGGGAAATATTACTAGAAAATGAAAAAAATAAAATACAAGTTTTTTTTTCAGATTTAATTATAATAAAAAAAATACACAGATTTCACATATAATTGTTATACGAATACATAAAACCATTATGAACAGATATTAGTTACAAAGTAAAATTATAGTGTTTTAGTTGTTATTTTGATTTATCAGGACAATATGGAATACTCCAAAGTCTACGATATTATCTTTTAAATAGACTTTTACATAAACACCTCTATAGATTACATATATAATTGTTATATGACTACACCAAATATGAACAGATAGTGGTTAGTTACTTTTATTTCAAATTTTAAACCAGTATTACCAAAGATTTAAAAAAACTATAAACCAGTTTGTTCTATTCTAAGCTTGATAGAATTATCACCCCCTATCCCATCATAGATTATTACAGACTTTGAATTATTTACAAGGTCAATATGCTGTTTAGAACAAATACCTGAATATTTCTTTGGGAGAAAAAAACCTACGATATTATCATGTAAATAAGCTTTCACATAAACAGCGTGGCCATATTTTGTTTCCCGTTCATTAAAAGATATAATATCCAGTACTGTATTCTCCTTTAAACTTCTTAGAGAGATATATTGAATGTCATCACTCTTGGTTGAGTTGAAGTCGTTTATGAATTTGTCCATATCTTGAAAAAAAAAATCAAACAAATATATTATAGCAGAAATAAGAGGGCAATAAAATGTTTTTTTTAAAAAATAAATAAAGAAATTATAAATTACCTGATTTACTCCGCTGTGGGTGTACTTGGATCAGCCCTGCTAGCTTGTGGGTTGGTCTCAGAACTGACGTTGAAATCTAACGCACTGTCTTGCCAATTGTGCAGGCAGTCTAAGTGTATGCGATACCAGTCACTTACAACTTTGCAATAACGTTTTGACCCACACGCGTATGACTTTTTAAAGTGAGAAAAGCACTCAGAATTACAATAGTGTATAGTGCGTTCGATGCAGGACTCTTTTAGAATCTCTAACACACACGTGTAATTATTAAAACAATCAGTTGTTCCTAGCTCTACGCATCTATCTCCGTCAGAGTACTCTTCCAAAATTGATATATCACCTAAAAGCGTTATAAAATGTTCTTCACCACATTTACAAGCACCACGCGCTCCTCTCTTGTACACTCTGTCAAAATAAGATTTACTTTTGAAAATATGTCTAGATTGACGCTCAATATGTCGACGTTTAAATGAGTGAAGGGGGACGTTTAAACTCGTGTCTTCGACTGATTCCATTTTATGAATTCTAACGACTTAAATACACACGCTATTTATCGTGATAATTCTAACTCTCAAGGTGAACATCATCTAGTATTCAACTTAAATCTCGCTAGCAGGTGCAGGCATCGACTCGCAAAAGATCAAGGAAAACGGTTTTACTTTCTAATTATATATTCAGGTCGCTTCTGAAAGGTTAACTACATTTAAAGGAGCGAAATCAGCACACAGGTGTGTAGAAAGGACACACACACACACACACACATCTGACGGAGTTGCGATCTATAAAAAGAGAATTTAACTATAGAAAGTTATCATTTCATCGCCATCTTATCGAGTGAAAAGAAGTTGTCACGTGAATCAGCATCAACTACCTAGCGCTCGTGTTTTCTGCTAAAAGTAAGATAAATTTTACCATCTATTCTCTAGTGTTCAATTTATTAGTTAAACTAATATTTTATTTTAAATATCTTTTCTAAATTTAATTGTTTTTATTTTAAATATTTAAACTAACAATTAATTTTTTTACGGTTGTTTCTCAATTTATAATTAAAACTAAAATGTAATAGTTAAACTAATATTTTATATTTTTATGTGTTTGACTTTTCTAAATTTATTTTAACAATTAATTTTTTTACGGTTGTTTCTCTTTTTCAAAATTTAATTTATTTTTATTTTATTCTAACAATTAATTTAATAGCTAAACTAATATTTTAAATATTTTTTATGTGTTTATCTTTTCTAACAATTAATTTTTTTTGTTTCTCAAATTTATTATTTAACCTAACAATTAATTATTTAAATTTATTTCTTTTGTTTTATAGTGTCTTACGAAAAAACATTTATACCCGACGAATCTAGTGACAATGCCACACCCTCTACCTCAAACATTAACAGACAACGGCAACACATTTTTGATTATGCGGCGGGTACAAACACTAATGACTCATTTACAATAATAACGGAGACAGAACGAACTTACAGTCGGTTCAACACCTTAGCCAGAGATATCTTAGTTCGTTTCAATCCATTGATTTCGAACGTGAGTCCAATGCATTATCTAATGACGTGTTTCTCTAGTCTATTAGCATACTTGCTCAGAGGTACGGCGCCTTACGATTTAATTGGACTCACGATCACGAACACGGAGAATAACCTCGATAAACCGGTCGGCGTTTCTTACCGTAGATGCGATCAAATTGATGTGACCACTATTATGAATACATTAACAAAAGTTATTCAAAGTAATGCCAGATTCGGTATAGCCGATGTGTTGAGGATTAAAGTGAATCATATCAAAATGATGAGGGGAACGGTAGAGCACTCAAAAGAAGATGTCTTCCAAATGGTTATCTGAGTCACCATAAAAGGAGCATTGTCGTTGTTAAATCATTGACGAATTGTTTGGCTCACGCTATAGTAATAGCGATAGCCAAAATCACTAATGATATTAATTATAAATCGTATATTCAGGGTAATAAAATAAAACATGCTGTAGATGAGCTTCTCGCAAAAGCGCGTGTAGATTTAACCGAGGGAGGCGGGTGCGAACATCTCGATAAATTTCAGCGTTATTTTGGGGACGAATATAAATTGCGCGTGTATAATACCCTCTCGACGGTCAACGGATTGTGGTATGAGGGGGTTTCGTCTTCTAGTAGGTACATTAACCTACTGTACGATGACGTCACACATCACTTTAACGTAATAATCAATATGGCGGCGGCCTTTTCCGTTCAGTATTTCTGCGACGGATGTAATACCGGTTTTGAAAGAGGTGCGAGACATTCATGTAAGAATACTTGCCCAAAATGTATGTCCATACCTCCGTGTTTGTATGAAAGCGAAAAAAATGTGTATTGCAATGAATGTAACAGAATATTTAGGTCTGCCGCTTGTTTCACTAGCCATAAATCGAATAAAATTCGCGGTAAGAAAACAGTTTGTGATTTAACACAGGTGTGTATTATCTGTGATAAAACAAAGGGGAGAAATCACGAATGTTTTAAATCATACTGCGCAACGTGCAAACAGAACAAAGAAAACCCGCATCGTTGTTATATGCAGGTGTTGAGTAGGAAGCAGCTCGATGATAATTACCTAATGGTATTTTATGATTTCGAGACTACACAAGATAGAGCTATAACCGACAATTGTTTTTTGCACGAACCAAATTTTTTGCATGCACAGAACTATTGTGTAAAATGTGAATTTAACGATAATATGGACGAGGATTGTGAGCAATGCGGGAAACGATCTCATTCCTTTTGGGATAATCCGGTAGACGCCTTCATCGACTACCTGAGACAACCGAGGCCGTTTGCAAATAAAATTGTTTGCGTTGCGCATAATGGGAAGGGGTTTGATACTATATTTATCCTGAATAGATTTCTATCACTAAACTACACCCCTAAAATTATTGCGGACGGAACTAAAATACTCTGCATGACAATGGACCACATACAATTTAAAGACAGCCTATGTTTCCTCCCCATGCCACTGAGACAGATCCCGAAAGCGTTTGGACTAGACTGTAAAAAAGGACACTACCCCTATCTGTTTAATACAGAAAAGAATTTAAATTATATCGGTGAGATGCCCGGTCCCGAAATGTTCGGTGCGGATTATATGAAACCGGATGAGCGAAATGACTTTATGGTGTGGCACGCTGACAAACTACGGCAGGGGTATATATTTAATAATAAGGCAGAGCTGGAGGCCTATTGTGTGGATGACGTAAATGTATTACGCAAGGGTTGTCGTACATTTCGTCATTTATTTCTAAATATAGGCGCGACAGACGTTTTTAGAGAATCTATCACAATCTCGTCGGCGTGCAATAGATTATTTAGAAAATTATTCCTAGCCCCCGATACGATAGCATCTGCCAAGGGGGGTTACAGGTGCGGTGACAGACAGTCTGTGAAAGCCATAAAATGGTTAGTCTATCTGGAGAAAACCCGACCCGATATTCGGCACGCCTTCAACGGGCGTGAGATAGAGATTTTGGGTAGGAAAGTGGACGGCTACTGTGACGCGACGAGAGAGATTTTTGAGTTTGATGGATGCTTTTTCCACGGGTGTACATGTCTTTCAAACCGTGACGTGACTATAACAGGGACGAAAGAGACTCTCACCGAGCGATACGAGTGCACTCTGTTGAGAGATCGAGCATTTAGAGCCGCAGGGTACTCTGTTACAACTATGAAAGAGTGTGACTTTGACAAAATACTGAGTGAAGACCCACAACTAGATTTAGATCTAAGCAATCACCCTATGATTCAAACTGCCCCACTCAATCCACGTGACGCACTGTACGGTGGACGTTGTGAGTCTATGACATTACACTACAAGACAAACCCCGACGAAAAAATAGGCTATCTTGATGTCTGCAGTTTATACCCCTGGGTGTGCAAATATTTTAAATTTCCTGTAGGTCACCCTATAAATATTTTTGTCACCGACGATTGCCCCGTCGACGTGGTAGACCGAGAGGGCGTAATTAAATGCACTATTTTGCCTCCTAGAAATTTGTTTCACCCCGTACTCCCCTACAAGACACAATCAAAATTAATTTTTGTTTATGCTCCTCTTGCGCAAACGAGATGAACCAAGGTGATTGTTTACACAGCGACTCTGACAGGACTATTACAGGCACATGGATAGTGGACGAGGTTCGTCTAGCGCTAGAAATGGGCTACACAATGGTTAGAGTACACGAATTTTGGGAATATAAAATTACCCAGTTCGATCCCCAGACCAGAGAAGGGGGACTGTTTGTAGAGTATATTAACAAGTTCCTCAAGATCAAACAGGAGGCGTCTGGATACCCTGGATGGGTGAAAACAGACGCAGACAAAGACAATTACGTTAGCGAGTATTTCAAAACAGAGGGAATAGTGCTGGATAAAAACGAAATTGTTAAAAATCCAGGAAAGCGCGCACTCGCCAAACTGTGTTTAAACTCTTTCTGGGGACGATTTGCATTGAACGAAAACAAAACGCAGACCACAATTGTGAACAACCCAAAAGACTTTTTCTCCCTACTCACCAGCCCGGGGACAGAGGTTCGTAACATTATTTTCCCCAATGACGAGGTTGCTTACGTCTCGTGGACATACCGTGACGAGGCCGTCCTCCCCCTGGATACGGTCAACGTGCCTATAGCCGCCTATGTGACCACCGGTGCCCGTATGAAATTGTATTCATATCTCAGGCACTTGGGCGCTTCTTGTCTTTACTGTGACACAGACTTTATTATAAGTGTGATGAGACCGACAGACACGTACACGATACCACCGGCGACAAGTTGGGCGACATGACAAACGAGCTGACCGCCTACTCTGAGAGCGCCTACATTACAGAGTTTGTTTCCGGTGGACCAAAAAATTATTCTTACAATGTGTTTGTCCCCGAGACGAATGAGTTCAGGTCCGTCACAAAAGTCAGAGGTATTACACTAAACTATGAAAACACAAAGATTGTAAACTTCACAACTATTAAAGACATGATTTTGAAAGACATGGACCCCGTACACGTGACTAACCCGCGAAAAATTAAAAGAAAAAGAGGCGCCATCGTCGTCTCCCAGTTGGAGAGAAAAAATTATAATATTGTATTCACTAAACGTAGGAGATTAAATAACAACACGTCCGTACCCTACGGCTATAGTTGATGCTAACCCCGGCCGCTGGTATAGAAAACTATCATGATCTAATATATATTGACATTGTTCTTCTCTCTCTCTGATTCCAGTGTCATCCTTATTAAAGATCAAAAAGTTAAATAGAAACGCCATATCACCGGTTAGAGCCACCACACACTCTGCAGGTCTAGACTTGAAAAGTCCCTACACTTGCTGTATACAGCTCTCGTGCAGGCGTTTAGTTAAGATAAATATTTCTATTATATTACCGGCGGGAACGTACGGTAGAATATCTCCACGATCTAGTCTGGCTCTTCACCACGGCATAGATGTTTTGGCCGGCGTTATAGACGAAGACTATCGTGGTAATATTTGCGTATTACTAATTAATCACGGCCACACTGTTTTCACAATTAAAAGGGGTGACAAAATTGCTCAACAAGTATGCGTTAAAATTGACTACCCTAGAGTTGAACACACTGATTCGCTATCAAACACTCAGAGGGGGAGGGAGGGTTTGGATCGAGTGACATCACTATAAAAGATTGTGTCCGGGATAATTGTAATTTAGTATAATGGATCAAATCAACGCGTCCATCCTCACGTACTCGGAGAAGCAGGATTTGTGTCTGATGTCTGCCGCGGAGTTGAATAATTTACCTATAGAATTTATAAAAACATACGCGTCTAGAGATATAAATCGCGCTTGGAACTTACTCTCTCCCTCTGCGCAGCACGAATTGAAAGATTATAAATATTGTTTGGAACATTATAATAGGGGCGTAACGCAGATTGATGGTCCGCCGTCTATAAAGAAAAAATGTCATCAATGTCTGACATCATCGTGATATTTATGTACGTGACTGGGACCTGTTTTTTTTTACAGTTGTCTCCGCACACAGTGACTGTTAATTGGTTTTTTTTTCCTTTACAGTTTTGGATCACAACCACCACCACCACCAACATGACAAACATGATTGTTGACTTGCAAGGATTCAAAGACGAGAACAACACATTTATTTTAAAAGAATGTAGTGTTGTGTCAATGTGTGGAAGGGTTACTCACCACTGGACTTTTAAGTCCCCCTATTGTTTTTCAAAATTACCCCGCCATGTTCAAAAACAGTGCGATTGGCTCACGTACAATCACCACGGTCTCCATTGGGACGACGGTGATACGAGCGCCGATCTATTTAAATCCCTTTTTAAAATGGCCACTCTCTCGTGTACTATAATTTATGTAAAGGGGGAGGAGAAGAGAACATTTGTAATGGACATTCTGGAAAAAAATCATCTTGTCATTGACATGATGGACTTGGGGTGTCCCTCCCTGAAGGATAGGGTCTCAAATAATCATGATAAATGTTTCGGTCACAGGAATAAAAATATAAAATCGATTTGCACCCTTGCTAATGTAAAATTTCTCAGGGAATGGTTTGTTGGCACACCCACCACCACCACCACCACCCCCACCACAAGCTGGGAATAGAATTTTTTTATTTTTAACATTGTTGACTCACGGGACGATAAATTTGGCCCCTCGCCGCCTCTACTATAATTTATGTAAAGGTGACGAAATTGATGATAAAAAACTTGTTATTGATATGCTAGATATTCCTTAACTCGCGACATATTTAAAAAAACATTGTGATTGTGAACTCTGATCAATTTGATATAAATTTAAAAATGGCCACCACTATCGTCTCTACTATAATTTATGTAAAGGAAGAAAAGAATTTTTTTAATCTGGATAAAAATAAATCATCAACTTGTTATTGATATGCTAGACTATGGGCTGTCCATCATAATTATGATAAATATTTCGTCCATAAAAAATTTATTGGTTCACCACCACTACTATAAATTTGAAATCGTAATTTTTATTTTTTAGTTTTATACCAACACTAGACGGGTGCACATCGATGTCTGTGTTTGTACACCCTTTCACACTGATATTAGCGGGACCGTCTAATTGCGGGAAAACTACTTTTGTAGAAAATTTTCTGTTAAATTTAAAACAGGTGTGCAGCGTGGATAAATTTGATAGAATTCTATGGTGTTTTAGTGAGAATAATTCTATTCCCTCGCGAATAACCAGTCACGTCACACTACACAAAGGTGTACCGGACAATTTCAATTTTAAGGCCGGCGGGCCTCAACTCATCGTGCTGGACGATTTAATGAACGAGGTTTATTCTAAAAAAGTGAGTGAACTTTTCACCAAGGGCAGTCATCATAGAAACCTATCGGTTATTCTGATCACACAAAATCTTTTCCATCAGGGGAGTAAGTCACGTGACATCTCACTCAACGCTAAATACATTGTAGTGTTTAAAAACCCGCGTGATCAAACACAGATAAACTATCTGGCTAGACAAGTTTATCCGGATAATCCGTCCGAAATACAAAGAATCTATAGGAAAGCAACCGAATCCGCTCACGGGTATTTATATTTGATCTGAGTCAGAACGCCGACGAACGCTTGCGCTTCAAAACGGACATATTTGACACTATTTGCAAAGTGTTTGTACCCGCTAGACTACTAGATGAATCTAGTCAAGAAAAATAGACACGTACTGTCTGTGTTGAAAACGGCCAGTCCTAAATTGCGCAAAGCTATTCTTAAAGTCGTAGACCCGGATGTTATAACAACACTCGGCGAATGTGCTCTAAACACATTAAACAATAATATTAAAATTAGTAAAAGAGATAAGGGAAAATTAATAAAGTATAAAAATTGTATGCGTAAATTGGCTAGCAGCGGTGTTTCGTTGAAGAGAAAAAGAAATATAGTCGTTCAATCGGGCGGCTTCTTGAGCATCATACTACCCGCTATTCTTTCAGCTCTCGTAGGCGCGTTGGTTAAATAATAATAATATGTCACAACTTAAACAGATGCTTCTAGTCCCGCCAGAACTATTTCACAATAAACGCGATGACAATGTCGCCGCCACCACTGATTTTGTACAGATGAAAAAAATTCTGAAATCTAGGAAAAAAATGGACGATTATCAAAGATTGGCCAGTTTTAGAAAACATCAGCAGCGTTATTTAACAAACAGGGAGAGAGCGAAACAACCAATTAAAATACCCATCGTGGGCCCCACACTATTAAAACGTAGACCGGTTGACCTTGCACGACGAAAAAGAAAACGAACTAGGAGGCAGCCGGCGTTTCCACCTCCTCGATTCATTTCAGACGAGACCACATATCAAAGCAGTCCTATTAGTGTTGTAGACTCACCAGAAAAGGAGGGGGGGTGGGTGGAAGGTGAGTCTTATTTTGTACCTAGATCAGAATCTGATGAATTGAAACAGGTTCCTCAAAATTATTTGGTAACATAGCGGGAAAATATTTATCACCTTACGTCCACCGGAGAGTGTCTACTGACCCTATATTTGGAATTAGAAAAGAGGGGGATACTTTTAAAATTGGCAATTCGAGTTTTACCGTAGACGATAACGATATATACCTGGGTAACACACACTATAAAGGCACGCAAGGACTTTGGGAGTTGTTGACCAAAAGAAACGTAAATAAAGATATAATTACAGAGAGTGATTTAAAAAAATATAAAGACATACTAATTGCAACGAGCGCTCATCGACAAAACTTTGATCCCGAGGCGAAAATAACGTCCAGTAGAGGATTAAAATATAAAACAATCATTTCTAAACTGTTTCCCGCCAGACCACGCTGGAACACACTGAGATGAGCGCAACGTTAAAAAAATTATATTACAATCTCCCGCGACCTTCGGCTTTCTCGAGCGCCACCAATCTTAAAAAGTATAGTCGGTTGGATAAAATAAAAGTAGACGAATGGTTGACCGGGCAGGATGCGTACACTCTTCACCATGGTTTAAGAAAAAGGTTCCCACGTAACCCGTACAGAGTGTCCAATATTGACGATGTGTGGGAGATTGATCTAGTAGATATGAGAGCTTTAAATAAGTACAACCGGGGCGTCAACTATATTCTAAACATTATTGATGTATTTTCAAAGTACGCGTGGTCTATACCGCTTAAAACAAAATCGGGCGCCGACATCACCGTGGCTATAAAACAGATTTTTAAGAAAGGACGACGCCCCCTTTCGATTCAGTCGGACAAGGGTAGGGAATTTTTAAATTCTAAATTTAGAACATTTTTGAAACAAGAGGGCGTTCATTTTTATCATTTGCATAATCCGGATATAAAGGGGGCCGTCGTGGAGCGTTTCAATCGCACACTGAAAACTAAAATGTGGAAATATTTCACCGCATTCAACACTCACAACTACGTCGATGTGTTGGGCAAGCTAGTTCAAAATTATAACGCTAGTGTTCATTCGACTATAGGAATGCCTCCGGCTTCGGTCAAGCCTATTCACGTACTTAAAATATTATTGCTCCTGCGAAAGCGGTGGGCCAAAATTAAATTGGGAAAAATTTTGTTCAAGGCGGGCGATCATGTGCGCATAAGTAAAGAAAAAATGATTTTTGACAAAGGATACGAGGCTAATTTTACACGAGAAATATTTAGCATAGTTAAAGTAATTCCTAGACTTCCCCAACCGGTCTATTCGTTACAGGATCTCCCGGGCGGCCTATTGAGGGACATTTTTATAACTACGAACTAGTTCGCGTGCGTCGTCCTACAATTTTTCAAATAGATAAAATAGTACAGAGTAAGCGAATTAAGGGCATTCAACATCATTGGTCAAGTGGAAAGGATACGACAGTTCTTTCAACAGCTGGGTGGCTGCGTCTAACATTAAACAAATATGAGTCAGTTTTATGTAGCACTGCCGTCGGATTCGAGCGCCGAATATTACGAGAATAATACACTCTCTTACTATACTACAAAATTGGCACAGTCCATACGGCTAGAACACGACCGGTGGGAGGTGGGACTAGCTGAATTATCCTATCCCGTAGGTTTTGAAACTCTCGAAGATAACATTTTATCCAAAGATAAAGAATTGACGGCAAACGTCGTGGTGACCCAAGTGGGCCGTGTTTCGTTTCCTCGACAAGATTTCACCTCCTTTAAGGAGCTTTATAATAAAATTAAGAGTTCTATAAGTGATAAAGGAGATCTAGAGGTTTTAATATCCGAATTTCAATGGTACATTCTTCGCGATCAAACAATGTTGACTGAGATTAAAAAACAAAAGGGTGCCTGGACCGCCGACAAGTCACCCATAACTACACGTTTCAAAAACACAATTTCATTTACGGTGGCGAAAAAAAAATTTAAAATAGAATTTCCTGTTCGTCTCTATGTGGGCATCGGAGACTTAATTACAACCATTCGAAACAGACTACCCAACCTAGAGTCACTTAATGCCGTTAATACACACATGAGGGATTTAATGAGCGAGGATATTAAGGGGGTGTTTTTGCGACCCAATCGTAAACTGCCCGGCTCTGGTTCAATCGAAACGGAACCCGTCTTTGTGTACACAGACATTATAGGACCGCAGTTGCTAGGCGACTCTTATGTAAGATGGATTAGAATCATACAGTTCCCCTCCGCCACCGCGCATCACGTGTTCTTTCCTATATTCTATTTTCCCGTCGAGAAATGTAATTTTGACTCTATAAGCATAGGCTTATACACAAAGTTTGGCGAACGAGTGAATTTTCAATCGGGTCCCGTGCCCACCGTAGCGGTTTTACATTTTAGAGAGAGAAAACTAGATAAATAGATACGTGACGTAGTAATTTGACTTAGTCTTAACAATGGAGGGAGAGAGAGAAAACATCGGTCCCGTCTATCACGCCAGTTATAAAATGCAACGGGGACGCGGTCTCGGCGCGTTTTTGGGTGGATTATTTCGATTTGTCAAACCGTTGTTTATGAGGGGGCGAAAGCGGTGGGAAAACAAGCGTTACAAACAGGTTCGCATATTTTGGCCGACATAGCGACACGCGAACCCGGTCAAAAAGTCGGTGATATAGTTAAAAAGCGCGTCACTCAGGCGGTCGAGGACGTGGCTTAAAAAGGGTAAAAAAACGTAAACGACTTCATTCGAAGGTGGGCGCCAGACCAAGAGGGAACAAGAGAGCTAAAAAAGATATTTTCGATTAATTATGGAGTGTTCAAAAACAGAACTCGATCTTTTCGACGAAAAATGCATTCAAACGGTAATTAAAAATAATAAAGTGGTCGAATACAAACCCATCACTTCCGTGGACAATGACGCTCAGTTGGAGTTTTTTTGCCCCGGGGACGGCGAGTATTTTCGGGACCTCTCTTCGATTAAATTATATCTTCGTATTCAGCTGGTGAGGGGGGACGGGACACCGGTCGCAGGCGACAATAAAATCGGCTGCGTCAACAACTTGTTAAATTCATTATTCAGTCAAATCAATATCTCTCTCAACGAAACACCTATTACAACCTCGACAGACAACTATGCCTACAGGGCTTATTTAGAGACTTTAACTAATTACGGTAGAGACGCCTCCGACACCCACCTGGTGAATGGTATGTGGTTTTTGGATACCCCTGCCGCTAACGGTGAACTCGCCGCATCCACAGAGAACAAAGGCTTCGCCACGAGATTAGACTTGTTAAAACATCCGGTCGACTTGGTGGGACGTTTACACGCCGACATTTTTAATATTTCACATTTGCTGTTGAAAAATGTATCGTTGCGTGTTAAATTAATTCGCAACAAAAGAGAGTTTTATCTGCTCACAGACGCGGACAATTTAAACACCGACGTACGGTTGCGAATTTTAGACGCCACCCTCTTTGTGAAACATGTGGAAGTGTCGCCGACTATTTCACTCGCTATAGAAAAGACACTGTTACGAAAGCCGGCCCAATACCACCTCAATCGGGTGGACGTCAAGTCTGTGACCGTACCCAAAGGATCCAAGTCTGTGAGTTTAAACAATGTTATTCAAGGGTGATCCCTAAAATTGTTTTATTCACAATGGTGTCAAACGAGGCGTTTGTGGGCAGTTTGAACACGAATCCGTTTCAACTGATTCACAGAAACCTCGATCGTTTCGTCCTGTATGTAAATGGAATCCAAAAACATTTGCCCATTTTGAAAATTTTGACAACGTCGGCACGTCCACACTCGCCTATGATACATTGTTTTCGGGATTGGGCATACACCATCAGAACAACGGCCATTTAATCACGCGAGACATGTTCAATAAAGGTTACTTTATGTTGGCCTTCGACTTGACTCCCGACAGTGCAGGACAGGACTCGCACACCAGCCTTCAGACAGAGGGGAACGTGAGATTTGAGTTACAGTTCAAGACAGACCTTGACACCGCCATAACCTGTTTATTTTACTCTGAGTACGAGGGGACGGTGTCTATAGATTCTAATCGTGAGGTGAAAATTAATTATTAACACCATGAATTCTCATCAAATAGACACACTGCTGCGGGGCAAAATTTCAATCTATAAAGGGACATTTCCTTCGGACCAATTACCTCAAAATTTCACTCGTCCCGCCTTATTTGTGGTCAATTTAGACTCTCACACTAAACCCGGCTCCCATTGGGTGGTTCTATATTTTTCCAAATTTGGGGAGTATTTTGATACATACGGCAGACGACCGAGCTTAGCGATGACTAGACTCTTGAAAAAACACTCGACACGATGGATGTACAACCGCAAACGACTCCAAGGCATAGCCTCCGGTGTGTGCGGGCAGTATTGCTGTCTGTTTGCCGTTGCCAAGGACGCCGGCTGGAGCCTGAGGAGATTCACAGACCTGTTCTCAACCGCCAACTTGTGTAAGAACGACCGGCTGGCCGTCACGCTGTTCAAACGTCGCTTTGGCCGCTGTCCAAGATGTACTAGCAGGGGTGCGCAGACGTGTGTTCCAGCATTAGATATAAAAGGTATACTATAATTTTATTTAATCATTTGTATTCAATTATCTGACATATGAACATCATCATGTCGGCCATCTTTGATTTTTCATTTATCGTAAACTCGAAAAAGGAGTGGGTGATCACCGAGCTAGCCATAGTTTTCATCGACGAGAAACAATCGTCGTGTTATCAATTCAATAAAACCACCGGCTTGTGTTACTCCAAATTGGATGCAATTCTAAAACAAAATTTAGATAAAGCCTTCGTGCCTTACGCATATAATAAACAAAAAGGGAATTTCTTGTCCCGTCTCACCGGCCGGACATTCATCCCACTACGTGAGGACTATAAATGTCCCTTTGTTGATTTGATCAACTCAAATTGTTGGGGGTGTACCGCCCCTTGTCACGACATCACCCCGTGCGCATTAAAAAATGCAAACGCTTTGGCACGATTCGTCAGATTTCACAGCGCCGAGAAATTGTATAAATTTTGTCCAATCACCGACGACGACGACGACCACGATACTAGCTTTAATTGTGACGACTGTTGATTACAGGTCATCAGTCTAGACGCAGACAGCGATGAAGACGTGCAGCTGTAATATGGTGCAGGATGAATCACCGTCGTTGCTAACCAAGACTTTCTACCTAAACGACAAACAGAACAAACACGTGGCGGTGGGCCTCTTCCCTGACCGAAACTTTTACATTCACGTGATGTTTTCATCGAGTTCTAATCGTCTAATACTCACCGTCCCCCAATGGAACTTTCTCGTCAAAGAAATGCCGTTTTGGTCCGAGTGTGTGCAGACGTGTGTAAACTTCGAGTCCACCATGGACGACTTTATCATTGTGGTGAAAAAACTTTTCGGCGTGTTGAAATTGTGTCTGAGTGATAAAAAAAACATTCAGATCTACCTGTCTACGGACGAAATAAAAACTCTGTACAATCTTGAAAAATATATCACACGACATGTAAAATATCTAAACCACCCAAATGTATCGACGTTCATAGACAATACGCTCACCTCCAAATCGTTTGTAGACCCGCCCGATCCTATCCCATATTTTGATTATCTGTCACTCTATGACGATCTTTGTATTTTTATGGATAACAATAATAAATTGTGAAATATGTATTTTTTTTTATTATAATTAAATTTGAAAAAACTTGTATTTATTTTTTCATTTATAGTAATATTACCCTCTCATTTAAATATTTGTAGTAAGAGCGTTAAAATATATCAATTATTTGATATATAAATAACTAAAAAACAAATTACAATTCATTTACACTTTTTTTTAAAAAAACTTGCGTCAATCATATTATAAGTGACGTAAAAAAAAATCCACACCTACGGGCGTCCAGAACCACTGCCTGACGCGACCACACTATTTGAAACGTCATAGTCACAGGCTGACCAACAGTCAATACATCAATCAGGATGACGTCACAATACTATAGCATACCTAGCTACACGTCCAACAGGCTGACGTCAGGGCTGACCTTACTCAATAAAACATGGCAGGGCTGACCAAATAAAACGTCACCATATTTTGAATAATTAGCGACCTGCAGTCAATACAACAATCAGGATGACGTCACAATACTATAGCATACCTACCGACACGTACAACAGGCTGACGTCAGGGCTGACCTTACTCAATAAAACATGGCAGGGATGACCCAATAAAACGTCATCATATTTTAGAATAATTAGCGACCCAAATCGACGTCCGAACGTCACCATACACACAGGCTGACCTCACTCACTGACGTCACTGCGTCACTCACAGACGCAGTCAATATTATTTTAATAACAGTGACGTAAAATCGGATATACGTCACTGCGTCACTCACAGACGCAGTCAATATTATTTTAATAACAGTGACGTAAAATCGGATATACTCTGGCTCTTACTACTAATACCATTTAACTAACTGTGATTGGTCTCGTATTCAGAGTCATTTTTCACTGATAATTTAATACTGAGTCTCAATTGCTGATGGTCGTGGATATTCATTAGAATTTCACGTTACAATTAAAATCTTGTATTACATACTTAGATGAATAAGAGTCCTCCCAGGTGTCAGATGACACAAGTATGATCGCTAACATAGTGTTGGTCATCCATATGTAACCGACTGTTCCACACATCCATCACAGACTCAACCTTCAACTATGAGTGAAGAATGAGCTTAAACATGGTCTGAATCCTAGATATCTCAGTATTAGAGCATCGGTGCCCTAAGCCAAATGTCTCGAGCTCAATTCCCGTGTTCAGGTGTCTTTTTTAACTAATTTAAATTAGATATAATGTATCAACAAAATTATTAAAGGTTATTGAAAATCACTATTACTAAAATTTCGAAACTTGTAAATATTTTATCTCAGTACTATTGGTACAGTAATATTTGTATTTGTTTCACCACATAATGACTGGACTGCCGCTTGCAACTCATGTGCAGACGCTCTACCATTGTGAGTTAAAACACCAGGGATTCAGCTACCTCAGAAGATATATACCAGTATACACCCTTTTCTTCAAGAACAGCGTGGTCTATGATTTTTAATAATGCTATTTATACATTTATTCTTATTTCGATTGATTGATATAACTCTCACAAAATTTTCATTCCTACCTAACTCACACAACCAACACAGTAATTATTACCAAAGTGGTTATTGATCACTCACTCAACTAAACATGTTTTACTATTAACTTCCATATTCATTTGAAAATGAAGCAAGCTCTACATTTTGTTAATTCTTGTAGACTTAGCAAAGTACATGTGTCGATGTGTAGTTTATTAGAAAATATTAATTGCTGGGAACCATTTTCTTACTAAAATACTTCCGCCGAGATTTGTAAATGTTCACGCTTTTCTAATATATTCCAAGATTTTCTTTTACCCTTGTTAAAAACGGCAGATGCTTTTTCACATCCAGTGATTGGGTATAAGAATCAAATATGATCTTTACTCTTTTCATATTGGCTGAAACATCCTAAAGAATATATTTTCCTCTCGACCTTCCCTTTACCTCTTTTCAGACTGCTCAAGTACGTTTTCAGTAATCAAAACTTGCAGCATCGTCTTGATCTTGTTCAACAATGAAATTACTAACTTCCAACTTTTCTGACAACATCGAAACTAATCAGATTTTGTTGTGTGTGTTGGAAAAAATATTTCTTGATTCATCGTAACATTCATAGTTTCATCGAAGAGAGCCTCGGTTGATACACGAAGTTTGGAGGATCGATGTAGTTGTTCCATATCCTTTATATTCTTGCTGTTTTCATTATATCCATCCAATAAAACAATTGAACCAAAACGTAACTGCATATAAATAATATATGTAGCAACATTATGATCTAAATTATCATTTTGGTGCCACACAATACGATGCAAACTAAATCTTCCATTGATGACATACGTAATATTTTAAGTACCAAGCTCAACTATTAATGGTACAAATCTATCAAACAAAGATGGCTTTTAGGTTTTGCGCATTATTATTTCATAAAAGAGCGCCAAACTATATCGAGCTAATTCATATTCTAAATATTTGCGGAGTTCTTCATTATATTTTTAGTAATAAATTGTAAGTAATTGAAATTATATTTCTGTATCAATTGTCTTTAACTCACTGACATTTTTTATGACTTTAACTAATAACCAAAGAGTAAAAAACTTAAGGCCCTTTGCACTGTTGAGTGCAAGTCTAATACCTATTTTTTGATATGGTGGTTGCGAGGGTGAAAGACTTGGTATGGCTTCACAACCGACCAAAGTATCCTTCCGTGCCAACAACGACAGATGGATCACGGAAACAGTAGAAGGTGCTAACTACCGGACAGGTCTTGCGGAAAAAATATACGTTTTGAAATATCAGTTTTCTCAAGAACGAGTGAAATTGTTATGGTTATATTTTCAAGACCTATTCTAAAATAATTCATCGATGTTTATTAGGTGTCATATTTTCTTTTTTTTTTGTTATGAAGCCAGCAGTTATTTATTGAGTAGTGTCAACATTATTGATATTTGATCATTGTTAAGATTAATACTGTATAATTATGGGAAGGAATATTTTAATAACTATAAAAATCAACGTTATTTTAAAAATCACGTATATTTTTACCATTTCTAAAAAAAAAATGATTTACAGCAATAATCTTTTAAATGGTCATGGCTAGGCATTTCACTACACATAGGCCCAGTCCACCTGTTTACATCCAGGGCAACACTATCACAAGCTTATCCCTTCCAAAACGGTAATTAGTCAGTCTATTATAACATTAATTTAACATCCCTTTGGAAAACAATCAAATAATTATGATAATGGCTATGGTATGATTTGAACCGGTCAACAACCACACAAGTGTTTGAATGAATGAAAGTCCAGCATTTAGTGATCTCAGTTCTTTCTTCTACAATTATTAATATACATGTATCTATGAAAGCTGTATTTACTGCATTTTACAGTTCTTTGTAGTGGTGTATTATCTGTGTATGATAATCTGCGCAACAAAACCATAATTAAATGAACTAGTTTCTTAATCAAATGTTGTCAGTGCAAACTGTTAAATAGTAATGATTAATTAATTGTGAATAAATATAGATGTATAATGTATCTATATTATTAATTTGTAATATAATATTTGTTAATATTCTAAGAATATTGTGTTTTAAATAATTATTCCTCCAAAAGGCTTGACCTACCCAGCTTATGAAGCCCAGGACCTGCTGCTTGAATACAGCAGACAAAGCTAGAAAAGTTCTGATGACTTTAACCAATGTCTATGGGGTTGCAATATTCCCTTTTCTCCACGCCAACAAACATTGGCCAATGAACTAGGATGTTTACAACTCAGGACCTGCTGAATAATTATCGCAAGTAAAACACTGTCCCAACTATTGAACAGATATTCAAGAATCAAGATCACACAAGATCACAATGATTATTTACAAAGCTAGTATAGCTCAAGTAAAATAAAATAAATGCAGATAATATTTGTATATTTGTAAAATATTAGTATAAATAATAATCTTTAAATTATGCACTAATTAAATACATACTTGATTATGTTTATGCATTCTAGGCACATGTATCATCATGTATTTGTAAAACATATTTACTACCCTTTTAGAGTACACACTGGTGAAGAAGCGGTTGTTAGGGTTGGGGGAGGAAGGGCTAATTTAACTATAGTAGCTAGGCAGTGCTTTTGAATTTAGTATGAAGTATTTATTGAGTTTCAACCTTGTTCTTTTAATTGTTACTTAGACATTTATAAAGGCATCCCAAATGATAGGAGTAGAATTTCACAATTTCCAAATTAGCTATAAGAAAAAGATAAAATAAAATTTATTTTCAGATGTAAATATCTTTCCAATAAGACAATGTCGTAGCAATAGAGTAACAGGACTAATAGGATAATATCTCCCTTTTGATAATGCTATCACAGTTTACGGATCTGAACTGATCTGGAGCATAGTTAGTATTTAATAAATAGTTTTAGGCTCTTAATTATTATTTCAACGTGAGTTGTACAATCCACACTATTCCTCCCACCAAGATCTGATGGACGCTTGACCCATGTACTACTACATTTTACTCTTTTTATGTAATTTTTATTTTACGTATTGTTATTTGTGAGTCCATCCTCATAGTTCAGTCGGTAGTTTGCCTGTCTATGGAGCTAAGGGTTCCGGGTATGGTTACCGGCATGGCCGAGAAAAATATAATTAGTAAAATTTAGATTTCCTCTCTCACGGCGATGAATTTAATATTAATAAATTAAGGCTGAGGGGCTGGGTGTTGTATTTGTTCTAAATTTAAGTTAGTTTATAATTCGTGTGCTGATATAATCTTTCTGCCCAGAAAGTGCAATCTAAATACCTAAAATAAACCAAAATGCTACCTGTGTGTACTTTTAATTACACTAAAACAATTGAATAGGGTATGTCACTCTTATTCAATCAGAAGTGTTCTCATAACACTCTTGAGGAAAGTAATCTTCACATTTTGGTGTGTTTTGTGCATAGTTTTGGTGTACATTTATGAAGTCAGAACATGTAGTAAGCTGAAAAAGTGGACTTTCAATTATAGATATAAATAAGTCGAAAAAAAAGAGGGTGGTTGGGAGGTGATAAATTACCCAAGATAGTATAAGAGTACGAAAATGTATAATATAATATAATATTATATTATATTATATTTGTTTAAATATTTCCAGAAATAATGTAAAGCAAATATATGAGGTAGTAAAATGTTTTATATATGTTATTAAATAAGCTGAATCCATTAAAAAAAAATTAGATATTGTATAAATTTCACAACGCAATATTTAAGTTAAAACGAGTAATAACTCTCCATATCACAGAAAAAATCGCCATAATAATATTTTTGAAAAGGTCAGAAGCTATAAGTTATAAGAGGAAATAATGAAGTTTTGGTTGAAAAAAAAATATTTTGTCGCAATTTGGTGGAAAATAAATGCACGTTGCCCAGGATAGACTTTCTCGCTCTTTTACCTAAAAATGTAAACATTTACTAAAAGCTCGTTGGATCATAGAAACGAAATAAAATACATTGTTTCAGAAACATAATAGTTAAAAACCATGATATTGTAGCAAAGAATAAATCTCTTCTTTCCTCAGACCTATTTTTAAAACTATA
Organism: Timema cristinae; assembly: GCA_039000515.1. Taxonomy (NCBI): domain Eukaryota; kingdom Metazoa; phylum Arthropoda; class Insecta; order Phasmatodea; family Timematidae; genus Timema; species Timema cristinae. Next base: position 50,002 of record JBCFYV010000755.1, read on the forward strand.
TATTTTACTATCCATTTGGAATTTATTGGTTTACAATATATGTTATATTTAAAATTGATTTATTTTAATAGTCTTACAATTATTCAATGATAAATAATTTCTTAACTTTAATAGTTGCGTAGATATGATCAACATTGTTGATATCCGTTTATGTTAACAACCCTCCAAGTCAATTTATGTGGAAAATTTGTCCCTTCATTTTGTTTGTAATATTAAAAAGTGTCTGGATACAAATTTTATTCAAAATCTTTATATCTAATTTCCAAAATATCTCTTTTAAAACACCCTTAACTTTAGGGTTAAATAGATGATTCCAAACACACCTATTTATAACTTACTAACCATCCTAGGTACCAGATCTCAACACTCGGTAAAATGGTCTCGGCTCTAGACCAAGATACAGACAAGACAGACAGAATCGAGAAATCCTCTTTTTTGCTTCGAAATGATATAAAACGAAAATATACATCGTAATCTCGAGGTAAAAAAAGTACGATTACAATATTATCTATTTATGTTTATTAAAATAATTTTAAAATTATACAGATCTTGAATTTTCTAAAATATTCGTGACTCTGAAGAGAGAAAATAATGACCGCGCCACCCCTCTGAAACCTAGGGGTGAAGAGTGTACAACGCCAATTAATAATACTGGTAAAATCTATTAGCAAATACACATAAACTTTTACGTTAAATAGAACTCTATTTATTCTAGATAACTGCATAGCTGTTGTTCCACAATAATACATTTTGTTATAAATGAATTACATCAACCAATACATACAAATAAACCTTGAAGGACCTTGAATTGGTCTATGTCATAACATATTTTTTCTGATTATAAATTTTTCAGAGTTTAAAAAAATAGACCATTTCGAGTCAGAAGAATAATTTATATTGATTTGGTGTTAAAATGGCTGATTTTATATTTACAATTGTTAGATGTTTATAAGAAGATATGAGCTTATATTATAAAAGGTTTGAATACTGTTCTAGGTTACCTGGTGGTCTAGGGGTAAGGTGTCAGACTTCTGTGCGGGCGGCCGGGGTTCAATCCTCGGTCCCGGCACAGATTTATCTGATTACCAAACCCTTCCTTCACCTCTGACAAGATATCTTGTGAATGTGGGGAATGCCAGGCCTCCACCGTGGTTCGGATTCCACGTTAAACTGTAGGTCCTTCATTTCATCTCACAATCACCCTACCATTACACATTAGCGCAAGTGCGTATAACCCGAACGGGTAGTAAGACGCGGTTCTAATAATAATAATAATACTGTTCTACTTGTTGGTGAAGGGACACACAACATTAAGTTTTAAATGGAAATACATATAATATGAAAATATTCTGGAACTCACAACAAGCTTCATTTAAATTATTTACTATACGTATGAAAAATAAATATTTGAACTAAATAAAATAAAACACAACAATAATATGTATCTAGGAAACCACTATTATAATATATTGAAATACATCATGTTTCCTGGCAACAAATACTAATCATAGTTTGATTTTTAAAATACGAAATAATGTGATTAATGAAGCTAAGATTTATAAAGAATGTAAACGCCAATATTACACGCGATACTGTAATATAATATTATCCACGACAATTTGGGAGCCTCACATACGAGTATAAAAGAATACAAAGATAATAAAGGCAATAATCACCCAAGATATTCTGCCATCTATTCAAGGTATTCCATGTTAAATACACGTACTTTCTGTAGGAATCTAACCCAGGGGTACCTATTTATTATATTGATATTTTACAATGAAAATGAGTAAGGATGACTTAAATGGTACTTTCCTGGAAGTCTCAATTACTAATACTTGGTCATCATTATAACTATAAGAATTACAACTGTTAGAGTGTTTGTTTCATATGAATAGTGATAGAGTTATGTAGAGTTATGTGTGCTCTAACCACCATTATTAGTACTACTTAACATTTAATTAAAAAAATTATTTTAAAATATATGATAGCGCTTTATCTTTCCAAATCAACGTACACAGGTTTTTATCCCTGTAAGTTCATGCGTTCTTTATTAAAACGAGATGGATTTTAAGATAAGTGATGAAGTTGTGTGATGCAGTGTAGAAAATGGCCTCGAATGGCAATCCTCTGGAAGAGTTGGTGGTTCAGGCGGTTTAAATCAGGAGAAAAAAAAATAAACGGATTCATATATTATAATGAGGTTCGAGAACTTTTTGGAATCTGGTCTTGTAACAATACAATCTTCGTATTGTACAATTTCTACCCCACCCAACCTGATTCTACACGCTTAATCGCGTATAGCATACTACCCGCTCCTTAATAACACCGACGTAACCTATAATAGTACTATTCACTATTATAGCCCAATGCAGCCCAACCATCACACATCAAATAAACGTTCTTTATTCATCCAATATTGTCTGTCTACAAAACGAATTGTTCTTCACGTACCTTGGATCTCCAATCTGACATCACTAGAGTACTACCAAGTCAAAGCGGCCGGGTTGGGTCGTGGACGACTCCAAGTAATGTTCAAAGTTGTAACCGGCCCGAGAAAAATATTATAACTGAACGACGTTCCCGAGGGTCAAGGCGACGATTCATATATGCACTGTGTTGCCCCCTGGAGGAAGATTATGGTAACTCTCACCTAGCAACAGACGGTTCCAACGGCTTTCAAGAAAGATGAACTTCAAATATTCGTAGTTTACTGCTATGCGACGGCTGATGTCCAATCAGAGACCACGAAGAAAGAAGAAACTACTGGATAATGACGTAATGCCTGTGTATTACGTGACTGGCTTGAATGTAAACTTTCCTCCCCTTGTTTTGTTTTCTAGGCTCAGAAGGAATATATATAAGAGTATGTAAATTGTATATTAATATAGCATTTCTTGAACGTGGATCATGGAGGAGGGACCTGGGAGTTCCGACCGTTTGATATTATTAAACTCATTTACATAATTATTGCATATCTTGAACTGGGGTCATGAAGGAGGGACCTGGGAGTAACATACGTTTGATTTAAATAAACTCATTTTTATTGCATTACATGTTCTGGGGTCATGGAGGTTGGACCTGGCAGTAACATTGCATTTAATATTATAACTTGTTTTGTAGGGTATTTTGCGAGTTTGGGAAAGAAACCCATAATTTAAATTGTCATGCTTTCTAGTCGACGCAATGGGGCAATTGCGTCTGGCATTAGCTTTTTTGTTACGCTTCTCATCTTGTTTAAGAGTCAAGTAGGATTGGCATACGTTGTAAATAGTTAAAGTTAATAGTCGACACCTTGCAGATATTTCTTATAAATATATCTTAATAAATCTTATGTTTGCGTCTAGGGAGATAGACCTTTTTTTTATAAAAAATAATTTATTCAATAAAAATGAATATCAAGTATGCAATTGTTTTGTGCAGTAACTGTTAATGGTTACGTTTCCTGATGTTAAGTAAACTTTTAGGTAGTAAACGCTATTTCTTGCGTTTAAATCTGTGTCCTTTTTTTACAAATGTAAACTTTGGATTAGAGTAATTTGAAGGACACGAGATTTCACTCAGTATAATTGTTCGTTAAAATTATTACTTTTATTCTTCGGAAAACTTTAGTGTATTTAAATTTATACTCATATTTTGTAACATAATACGAAAGACCTTAAGTCATGTTTTTGAGAACAGTAAATAGTGAAATACGTTTCGGTAGAAGGTGTATCAGTTACCCTTAAGAAGTTACATTTTTATGATGCAATGTTTTTTTACAGTAGTAGTTACTAGGAAGCTTTTGAATTAAGGCCATTATCCTTTGTCTATTTGTTTCTTGGAGATAATTAAAATATTCCTGATTTAAAAACTTTAATCTGTTGTTGTTTATAATATGTACGCACATCCCCCCTTTTCCGTAGTTTTAGGGACCTTTCCTACAGGGACAGTGGAGGGTGTTGCAGTCTTGATCCAAATTTAAGTTAATCAACCCTCACTTTCTAAATTACGAACATTCTACCAAATAAATAAATAAGATCAAGAAAAAGAAAACGACCTTTACCGAAATTTCCAGTTACAATAATTTAATTTTCAATAACAAATTTGTAGTGGGTTGGATCGACTATTTGAGTTATTTACTCTCGTTCTAAAATATTAACAATTTAAGCAACAATTCTAAATTTAAATCTATCTCCTTAGACGAAAACATAAAAATTACAGTTGACTATCCAAATGACGTAGACATTTCTTTAACTTTTGACCAATTTTTGGAAACCAGTCCTAACTTAAGTAAAAATATCATAACCCTTACTATTTTAGCAGTTATAGTAAATCTCTATGCGATGTTTTGACTTTATCAAAATTCTAAGTTATGAGAAATTAATACTGGAAGAAAAATATTTAGAATGGTGGATTGGAAAGATAGATGATTTCCCATGAACGGTATATTTCAACAAGAAATAAACAACATCCTGTACAGGAAGATTCTTTATGAGTATTGGAATATTGTTTCAGAATTGTAATATTTTCAAATAAATTTACAAGAGGAGAATCTTATTCAAAATAATAGTTTATTTCATAATTCCTCTTCAAAATTACAAATTCCAAATTAAAAAATTTCAAAATTTGCAAGTTTAAATAATACGTTCCTAAACAATGTAAGTGTCTGATATTATTTTGGAGAAAATCAACAGAATTTTTAATTATAATAATTAGAGTAGCAAAATATCTATTATTTACTCTTATTCTGTTGATGTACGTACAGTTGTAACAACATTGTATTTATTTATTTTCACTTCCCAAATAAAATAACTTTGAGCTTTCATTAACATGGTAAAAACTCAACAAGATGATTAGAATTTTAAAATATACATATATTTTGGTCTTACGGTTCATTAAAGTATTTCTCTTTGCCACTTCCTTTTACTAAAGCTCTCATCCATACGTCACTATTCTAGCAATATTCCGAGTTCTAAATGGCATCACCTCTTTGGTGTGTATTTGTAAAGTTGTTTGGTTTTTTGTTTGTTTATTGGTTTTAAGAATTGAAGGGGACCATTAGTTTTTGTTTTTGCTGTTTTCTTTTGGCGTCGCTTTTAAAATGGTAATAAAGCTGGGATGTTTAAGTTCCCAATCAAGAGGCAAAGAGGGACACTGTACTGCAAGTTATTAAAATTTTGAACTATAAACGTTTTACACAAGAGTGTTAAATTTAACTTGGAGAGGAAGTGAGAAGTTTATTTATATCTTTAATCAAATATAAAGATATGTAGCTTTCAACTACAGAATGGCTTTGGTGAGAAGTTTACAACTATTTGTTTTGTTTCTACCATTTTAATCAGTCACTTAGTGACTATATCTTAAGATAACTTACCAAAAAGAGAATAGAACAATGAGCAGTAAGGCTACTTACTAATTTTAATTGAAATTATTGTATAGTAATCAATACCTTGTTAACAAAACAAAGTTTATACATATTAATATAAAATTTACAAACACCAAATTTTAACTTTAATTAAAAGAAAATTATGTTACCTTAGATATGTAAATTAACGGAGCTCCATAGGCGGGATTTGATATTACTAAAATTCAGATTACATAAATAACCAAACAAATAACTTTTTTTATTTCATAACTATTAATTTTGTTACATTACAATAATATATAAAATACAGGTATAAGTGCATTTCTTCTGTGTTTTACCCCAAGCATTATCAACCAGCTTCTTGTTGTTTCATGTAATATTGCTACGGCAACCAGACGGGCAAAGAGAAGGGATTTCCTAACCATGTGTTTAAACCCAGTGGTCCTGAGATAAGGTTTCTCGTGCACCAGAGCTAAATAAAATATATATTTTTATATACTTTAGCGTTTTCCCTATTCACTGACGTTCTAGTAGACTAAAATGACTATCAATTAACTAAACTAAGGGTTCGGGGAAACTTCTGCTGGGTGTATGTGGAAATAATTGGGTGTTACTATCAAATTGAAGAAAAAAGGTACAACATAATTGACCCAGCCCTACAAACTCCGTAGCTGTATACTTGAGGTTATGAAACCTTTATAATAAAAAAATAATAAACTTGCATAAATAATACTGCAGCATAGCCATCGGAGAGCACGATATGAGCATAATTATACAAAATACACTTAACTCTAAGAAAAGAAGAAAAAAAAACTCATATAATATACTCTATTTTTGAAACAATGAAGAAAAAAATGTATATATATATTGGCTCAATAAATATTTATTTATATATATCCATAACCATATTGTATCCTACCTATCCAGCCGGCCAGTAACATACAAAAACTAGGTACATTGTCTTTCTCTTCTAGAGAGGTCTATTAAATTATCATATAAGTATATTAATCCTAAATAGAAAAAAAAAATAGAACAAAAAATAATAAATTTCCAGTACAGTCCAGTCAACAGTATAAACATATATATATATATAAATTTTATCCTCATTACATGTCCATACTATCTGTGACGAACAACACAATTATAAATTTATGTAGTTTCCCCTTTTTTGTTCTTTTTTTTTTAAAACCAATTGAAGCTCTAAATTGAGTAGATCCGAGGATCTTTCTTTGACGAATTTATGCGTAACTTTACGTTACAAGTAACAAAAAAAAATGAATATTCAGAACAGGAACGGGCTCACCATTTAAGTTTTCCTTTTTTTTTCTCTTCGTTGAAGTCGGATAGATCTCCAAAGAATGAATATCCCAACACACGCTTACACGCGCGTAAGAAAAAAAAAATTATATTTTTGAAGAATATAAATTAAAAAAAAAATTAAACACAGGTCCTTCTTTTCGGCCTTATTACGGGTTACACCTTCGTAACAGGCATGATGCATGTAGATTTTCATGGATGTTGATGGACTCAGAAACCTACACGTCCTATTAACTCCATCGCTTCCAAGCCCACTGCCCCTCCCGTCCGGCTCCTCCTTTTCAAGCGTCTTCCCAGAATTACCCAAAATTCCCGCAAAAAAAAAATCATAATTCCTAATGTAGCCTTTTTATAGCGAGTACTACATTAGGGAAACCTCTTAAAATTAACACTAACAAAATTATTATTAATAAAACAATTACAAAAATAATTATAGTCTTCCTCCAAGAGAAAAAAAAATACTCGCCAGAAAATAATAACAAAAAAAACAACAGATTTATCTTCCCTCTCATTCTACCTTCGCGCGTCCGATATGCCCGCCTAGCAACACACTCGTGTGGCGGGATCGCGAACTATTTACCTATTCAAGATGGATCCCTTAGAAGAAATTTATAATAAATAAAAATAAGCCGAAAATAAAAAATAAACAATAGAAAAATGGACTGCAAAAAAAAATAATCGGGTAAGAAATAAAATAATGCACAGATTAGTGTAATTATAAATCTAAGATATATATTATATATTTTTATTTTTTCCGAAAATGTAATCTACCAGGAACGACCTTAAATAGTTAAATATCCCATGGTAACAGTAATTAAAACGAGCGTGCTGCGAAAGCGGCCATTCCTAACACCCCACAAAATGCATATAAAAGGGAAGATCCACAAAATCACAACTAATAATATATAGATTTTACAAGATGTTAAGAATACTAATAGTAATAATAATAATAATAATAACAATAAAACTAGGGGATTAGTGAAAGTCCTCACAATACAACCCTAGGAGAACCATGACAAAGTAAAATATCATTCACAGTACCTTCCTGTGAAAAACTGTTCTAATGTTTCAATTTTTTTATCACATCGTCTTACTACCCATTGGGTTTATACACTTATATATCTATCAATTTGTTTGTGTGCATGTTAAAACTTTTTTAGTATCATTACAAGAGTCTATAATGTAAACGAAGCTGCTGAGTCATGCAGGATAAGAGATCTGTACCGTAATGACGTCAGCTGAGAGAGGAGATACAATAGCAATCATTGCAGCGATGAGAATCAGAGAATACTTCGTTCATATGATGATAATCTTCCCCAGAACCAACACGTCCGATCAACTGATGAGATGCTGTACAAGTTCGATTGGATCCATCTGGGTGGGTACAAAAACCACATTATCACTAAGTGGTTAGCAGCATTTTTTTAAATTCCCCATCGATGACATACGTAATATTTTCAGTCACAAGTTCAACTACTCTTGGTTTAAAGCTATCAAACAAAGAAGACTTTTTAGTTTTACGCATTCCCATTTCATCAGAGAGTGACAAAGATATGAATCCAATTCGTACAGTAATTAGTCACGGAGTTCTTCATCATCTTCTTTAGTGATAAAATTTAAATCCTATTCACCATAGTTTTATTTATTCTCCGTGAACAACACCATTGAAGTTTCAATACTATTATTCAATTATTTATACGTTGCTACATTGATTTACTTTGATTATTTTAATTGTTTTGTTGACATAACAGTTTTTTAAGAAGAAATAAACAACTAACGTACGCTCTGATTTGTTGCGAGATTAAAGTTCAATTCTATCATATTTTTCTTCGTAATTTCTACTGGGGGCAAATATGGAAAGAAGTTTGGACTACTTATTATCATAATGAATATAAATTTTGTCTACGCTAAATAGCATCATTAAATATTTAGATGTGACGCCTGAAGATTTGATGAGTCTTTTTATCAAGAAAAAAAAGGATTAAAATATACATGTAAGCAATTTCTATTTACTATCACCTAATTCAGGACTACAATTACACCTTCTTTCTTTGTTTTATTAAGACATTTTGTTTGGTAGTTAATAAGTAAGCAAGAGGACAGACACATCTTAATTAATCTAACCCTCATTAACCACTAGTTATTAGTACTGATATGGGATCTTAAAGAAGAAGGAATTCAGGGTAGTGATATAGACCAAAGTCTACAGCCGTTAGAAGAAGGCCTAGGCTAATGATATTGGCAACAGTCTACAGCCGTTAGAGGTCGAGGGCATTAGAGTAGTGATATTTACATTATTCTACATCTGTGTGATGATGAGGAAATTAGTATTGAGATATGTACATTAGTAATTAATCTTCAAATATAAGATTATTTTTCCATCACGTTTTGTTGGCATTTGTGTTATACGCATATGCAATAACAACGTTTATTTGTTAAGAATGAGGAAGGTTGAATTTAGATTGAGTGTACAATCGATAACATTTTTAAAAAAAATATAAAGGTCGCTAGAAACTTCGATTCCTGTGATATATAAGAAACATAAAAATCTCAAAAATTGTTCTCGAGTACAATTATAATTACTGACTTCAAGTAACCATTTTAAGCAATTGGTAAAAAGAATTACAAAGACTTGTGTAACTAGGAGGAAAAATCATAAAAAAGGACCAAATTGTTATTATTATTATTATTATTATTATTATTATTATTATTATTAGCACCGCGTCTTACTACCCATTCGGGTTATACGCACTTACGCTATTGTGTAATGGTAGGGTGATTGTGAGATGAAATGAAGGACCTACAGTTTAACGTGGAATCCGAACCACGGTGGAGGACTGGCATTACTCACATTCACAAGATGTCTTGTCAGAGGTGAAGGGAGGGTTTGGTAATCAGATAAATCTTTGCCGGGACCGAGGATCGAACCCCGGCCGCCAGCACAGAAGTCTGACACCTTACCCCTAGACCACCAGGTCACCATATTAATATAATTAATTTACACTGAAACTATTCTCTTTGTTTATGTTGTTATATACAAGACACAAAATATCATTTGTATTTGCACCAAGACTTTACCAAATAAATTCTAAAATTCAATTTTAATATGTTTTAACCCTAAATAAAATTGTACATATTTTTAAAGATTGGAAGGGAATTAATGATTTGGATTTGAGAATTATATAATTCAACATATCTGTAATAATGAAATAAATATACTTTGTTAATCTTTTGTCATCTATAAAGACTTGTCTAAGTGTTATGTTACACCAGCTTCAGGTCTGAGGAATAACAATGTATTGTGAAACATTGTTTAGAGGTTATTAAAATTGTTAGTTAAATATTTATAAACATTAGAAATATGAATTTCAAAGTGAAATTAGAATATAATATACTAAATATTAAATAAATAATCACTTAAATTAACAAGTTTATAAATACCTCATTTATGATGACGAGTAATTGTTTAAAATACATATTGGTGAAAGGGCTGTAAAATTTTGATTCATTATAACGTATGAAACTTTTTGTGGGCTGATCAACAATAAGTGGTAAGCTACCAATAGAGTAAAAGAAAATAGATGAGATATATTTGCAAGTTTAATATCGAATGTACTTTATATGATTAATATATATATATTATTGTTATTTTATCAAAGGATGTGGAATTGAATTAATATTAGGCATATGCATCTACGGTATTAATCTTTTTGATTGTGGTTCGAATAGGCTAGACTTGTTGGAATGAGTATTACTTCTTTGTTTAATGTGTGGAGGTAATTTTCTAATTGTGTTAGTAATCAAATCAAATGGTCGGCCATTAAATATTCGAAATTATTAAAATTTCTATAATTTAGACATCTTTAATTATTATTATTTTATTCATACAATTTAAAAATGTATAAGAGACATGTTGTAATAATAATACTGTCAATCTGCTATGTAAGTATGGTCATACGGCCCACCGGTTGCGGACCTCTAGTCTCGAGGAAGATGTTAGTAATGTCTAGTCTTTTACCCTTGAAATAACATTGATGGCTGAGTGATTGGTGGTAGAGTACTGCTTTAATCTTTGTTATTTTCGTAATGAGTACCATGAATTGTGTATAATATAGACTATTATAAGGATGGCGACAGTTAGGAGACAATTTACGCAAAAACACTCTCAAACCACCCGTCCGGATTTTGAGCTTAAAACGGCCCATCAGCGAATCAAGTTAAACGATCTTAACGTCTATTCTGTGTGACCATCGATAAGTGCTGCGATAATAATACACTCTGTATTAAGGGTTTAGATTAAATAAAAGATAAATAGACAATTATAATGTTGAGACAAAGATATTGAGTTAAAAAATAATGTTGATTTTAATTTTATAATTTGAATAATTTATACAAATCTAGGTATACTGTCAAAATATATTTATTCACTTAGAATTACGTACTTAGGAGACTATATCTTAAAAATTGTATTTTAACAATATTATATGACGTGTATTATTTAGAGTTAATACATCTAACATCTGGTTTACAAATTCAAACAATAACATTATTCTTACAATCGACCCAATAATGTACGTTCGTTTCCATGGAAATGACTTAAACCATAACTTCATTGGTGTGATTCTTTGACTAGCATGTAGTAAGATTTTTTTTGCATTAAAACGTAATACATTCAATATGAGCCTGACCAAAATATTTTCTTTCTTTCTTCTGGGCTTGTAAATTTCCAGGAGGTTCAAAGAACTGTCTAGAGCTGTCGTGAACTACATGTTTGGACACAAATATGTCAAGGTTAGGAAACTAGAAGGTGGGACATTTGCTTACTTTAAATGTACTTAGTTACATGCGATTTGGTTCAATACATCTGAGAAACCATGTATATTAATATCAAAAGCCAAAGTGAACATCATTGTAATTATGTAACTGTCCGTATTGAAGGGATCACAGGTCAGTTAATTTAAATTAGTTGAAAAATCATACATGCACAGGAATCGAGGTTAAGACCTTTATCTTAGTACGCTAATGCAATACCATTTAACTAACTGGGATTGGTCTCTTATTCAGAGTCATTTTTCACTGATAATTTAATACTGAGTCTCAGTTTGTGATGGGCGTGGATATTCATTATAATTTCACATTAAAATTTAAATCTTGTATTACATACTTAGCTGAACAACAGTCCTTCCTAATATCGGATGACAGTATGATCGTTTGCAAATTATTGGTCGCTCATATGTAGCCAACGGTTCCACACGTCCATCACAGACTCAACATTCAACTATGAATGAAGAATGAGCCGAAACATCGGATGATTCCTATATAGCTTATTAGTGGAGCATCGGGACCCTAAGCCAAATGTCTCGAGCTCAATTCCCGTATTCAGGTGACTTTTTATAACTAATTTAAAATAGATATAATGTATTAACATGGTTATTAGAGGATATTTAAAATCAGTATTACTAAAATTTCAAAATTTACCGTAAATATCTTATGTCAGTACTATTCATTTCGGAATATTTATATTTGTTTCAGCAGCTAAGGACTGGCCTGCTGCTAACAACTCATGGGCAGACGCTCTACCATTGGGAGTTAAAGCACCGGGTATTCAGCTACTTCAGAATGTGCCTCCACCCCAGCCAAGGGATACATCCAACCTGGAGACCTATATGCCGATACACACCTTCTTCTTTAAGAGGTGTGAGCCCTGTGTGTATGATTTTTAATAATGTTAGTTATATATGTATTCTTAATTCGATTAAATTATGTACTTCCCGCAATATTTTCGTCCCTTCTTAACTCACATAACCAACACAGTTATTACTACCAATGTAGTTATTGTTCACCCACTCAACTAAATATGTTTTACTATTAACCTCCATATTAATTTGACAATGAAATGAAATTACTGTGCCGTACATAATATCTTAAATACAAATTACAATGTTGAATTATATTTATAAAACACTGATCTTATACCTATGAAGTTTCTCAAAATACATTATTATTATTATTATTATTAATTATTATTATTATTATTAGCACCGCGTCTTACTACCCATTCGGGTTATACGCACCTACGCTAATGTGTAATGGTAGGGTGATTGTGAGATGAAATGAAGGACCTACAGTTTAACGTGGAATCCGAACCACGGTGGAGGCCTGGTATTCCCCACATTCACAATATGTCTTGTCAGAGGTGAAGGAAGGGTTTGGTAATCAGATAAATCTGTGCCAGGACCGAGGATTGAACCCCGGCCGCCAGCACAGAAGTATGACACCTTACCCCGAGACCACCAGGTCACCCCCAAAATACAAATAACTACATGTTAATACGATATAATATTGTCTACCATTGTCGATAACTTAGAGGTCGAAAATACATTACGTCGATATACTGTATCACCAAGAAATAAATGAATTTATATTTAAAAAAAACAAAAACACGATGGTATCAATATCAGAAACATGATGGTATCAATATCAGAAACATGGCCGTTAAAAAACGCACGTAAAGCTTTGTTGTGAAAGAATAATTGGATACTTTTTTCTTTGTTAGATTTTTGCCTTATTACATTCCTTTAGGATTTGTGATATTTACGAAGAAAAAAAATTTAAGTTCTTTGTTTAAATTAAGTGAAAATGTTTCTAACTTAAAAAAAGAATTCTTTAGATTCCGTCTATGCTTATTTTTTTGTTTATTGGTATAGAAAATGATTGTATTTAATCAAGACAGGGTCAATCTCCAATTAGTCTGTATTATCGACGCTCTGTCATATTTAAATTTTTGTTGAGGATTTCAACGAAGGTTCTTACCATCAAAGAATAATAAGTGTAAACCTAAGCCAATACACTATAAACTAAATCCCTAGCACAACATCCTTCGGAGGTAAAGTAAAGCCGTTGGTTCCATGTTGATTGTGATATTTATAAGAATACTGGAAGGTTTATGAAAATACCATTCCGGCAAAATTGGTAAAATTTTCGCTCTTACTTTTAAAAATTCCCAAGTGTTGATATAATCAGTCGGTTCAGAAATTGAATGTTAATTACCACAAATAAATAAAACTATTTATTTCCAAAGAGAATGTCAACAATATTGTAGTTAAATAATAAAATTGAAATATATTAAGATTATTTTTATTAGATAATAGTGATAAATTGTCTTAGCATATATTTGTTCGTATTTAAAGTATAAAACTAATTTATTACAAGTTTTTTTTGCACCAATTGCACAACAAAGCATCTCTAATGTATTACCATAGTTGATTACAAGAAATCAATCCTCTGACATTTTCTTTACAAAATTTAACTATGTTGTAAGATAAGAGCTAAATGAGCCAAACAATAAACCCATATTATTTAATATTTCTTATATCAGTGCCATTTTACTTGATATATACATTGCTTGAATAACCTGCTTCAGTGGTCGAATGGCCTAGACCAGTGGTTCCCAACCTTTTGTGGCCCATCTCCCCTTTCTGGAGGTTGACTAACACCTATCGCCCCTTCTCATTTTCATTATATGCCTAATTTTAATTTAAAGTAAGATGTTAATAATAAAGCAGTTTTATTAATATAAACAATTTTACCATCGTATATAAAAATAACCAAAGCAGTTTGATCCGGTCACTCTTGAATAAAATAGAAAAAAAATGTAAATTTTTTACAGATTTTTTTAAATAACAAAGAAGTGAAATAATTAACTAAAATCATTGATGTACATTTAAAAAACGGGAGTACATGTTTTCATTTTTAAATTGGAATCTGGAGAAATTAAGAAAGTTGACAGTTAAAATTTGAAAAAATAAATGAAAGTTTGAAAATTTGTGATTGTTTTATTTTACCTTTTCAATGGCTGCCTTGTGCTTGGTGGATTTCAGTTAAAGCTTGAATATCCGGCTTTATCTTCGTCAAGTTCAGGCGCAAGTCTCCTTTGAGGCAAATGTCCAACTTATTTCTTTGTTTTGTGAGGAGCTGGACAACAGAAATAAATACTTCTTCAACTAAATATGTTGATGGGAACGAGATGAGAAGTGGTTCAGTTTTTCCCCACAGTTGTGGATAAGTGTCCATAATCTTCACCCAGCCTAACTCGTAACCGATCTGCTTGAAAATGATTTTCGCCTCACAGTCATACTTCAGATCTAGAAACTCTGTCTGCAAAGAGTTATCAAGCTTATCCACAGCTTCAAACAAGAATGGATATAGAATCCAATCCGGAATTTGTAACTTAGTCAAAGCTTCAAATCTTGATTCCATGTCAATTTTCAACTGGTCAAGGTGATCAGTAAAAATTATGATTTTGTCTTCTGGGAGTTCAGGGGTCTCGTTACCTGAGGTCTGAAACCGAATCAGCTCTTTACGGCCAATATTTACCTTGTGAATATCAAACTTGGCGATGAATGATGAAATAATTCCTTTGGCCTTGATAAGGTTCATCTTGTTTCCTTGAAGCCTTATATTGACTTGGTTCATTTTTTCAAAAATATCTGTAAGTAACGCAAGTTCCAACTTGCGTTGCTTCAAATTCTTACTTAAAACAGGATCAGACGTGTCGAGAAACTCAGTAACCGTGTCAAATAATTCTAAGAAACGGCGCTAACAGTTTCCTTTGCAAAGCCACCTCACGGCCGTATGTAGAATTTAGCGTTCGAATTCCTCATCATTTTCATCGCAAAGTTGTCGGAAACGACGGTCATCGAGGGAATTAGCTTTAATCTTGTTGAAACCAGTAATAACCAGTTGTAGGGTTTCATGCAGGACACCACTCAATTTTTTCGCAGCTAAGTGTTGACGATGAATCACACAGTGAATAGTGATGACCTCTGGCACTTCTTTCTTAAGGTGGGCTAGAAACCCAGCATGACGACCTGATATGGCAGGAGCACTGTCTGTTGCGCATGCGCTCACGTTTGTTAGGGGAATCTCTTTTTCCTCAAATAATCTTTCACCATTTTAAAAATCGACGATCCCTTCGTATCAGTGATCAAAGTTCTAGCAAACAACATTTCCTCGGTAATTTCCTTTTGTTCATTGATAAACCTAACATAAGCTAATAAAATTGCTTTGTTATCAATCACTGTTGATACATCAATCTGCAATGCAAATTTACTTTTTTCAACAAATTGGTGAGTTTGGATTCAACGTCTGTGGCCGTTTCGTCAATTTGCCTGGAAACAGTATTGTTGCTCAAAGGAACCGATTGACTTATCTTATTACTAGGGCCCTCGCCTAGCATGATTTCAACAATTTTTTTGGTAGCCGGTAAAACAAGAGTTTCGCCAATTGTGTGAGGTTTACTACATTTAGCGATCAATAAAGACACCTCGTAAGAAGCAAGAAGACCTTTGTCAAGATCGGTTGCTTGTTTTTTAAATAATTCACTCACATTAGTCCGTTTAACAGCTTTAGCTTTGAGGTGTTGAAAATAACAAAGTTCTTTACTCACTTTATCACTGTGTACTCTTGATAAATGATCTTTCATTGGCGAAGGCTTCATGGCTTCATTACTAGTAAATGTTTATCGCACAAAAGACAATGTGGAAACTGCACATTTTGCGGTGACGTGATAAAACCGAATTTTAAATACTCAGCTGAGTATTGACGACACTTCTTCTTTTATGAGTCCATTGTGCATGAACTTCTACACTTCAAAACAAACGCACAAAAACAGAAAAGACACGCACAAAAACTGATGGTGAGGCACACAATGGCTAGTGAAGACTGAAGACGAATGTAGGTCAATGGCAAGTGTGTTGAGTTGGCAGGAGGGGAGGGGGTTGAGTCACCAGTCAGCCGCGCTGAACAACAACAGGTGGGGGACTGTGGAGAGGGGTGAGTGCAATGAACTCGCCGGCTGAGAATAGCCAGTGACTCGTGCTACCCGGCAACTTCTACTGTACAGTACTATTTTAATTTTTCCCCCTTTGAATACTCATCACCCCCAAATCGCCCCCCACTAATTTATTGCCCCCCTGATAACCCAAATCGCCCACTTGGGGGTGATCGCCCCCAGGTTGGGAACCACTGGTCTAAAGCTTCAGTCTTGTGTTAGACTGGCCTAACAAAGACGTGGAAATCTGTGCTAGAATTCCAATCGGGTCTACAGAGGGTGTTTTTTCCGAATTGGTTATCCGATCTTATTCAACACAAATGAAGCTATACTATTTCTAAAAGGGTTAATTCCTTCATTAGAGTAATTATAGTCCAGTGATTTTATTGGTTTCTTTACGGATTCATTTCGAGCTAACTGAAATTTGGTATGTGCTTTCATGTTTTATAAATAATGTATCAAAAGTACCCGTCAATTAATTGTACAGAAAAATTCTTTCACCAATAATAAGTCTCATAAATATGTTTTAAATAAATATCACTTGATATATTGGTCCTATGAATAAAAGGTCTCTATTCAAATATGTTGATTAGAAGAATTCCTACAAAATATGTTATATGTGTCTATCTCGTATATACAACTATTTCTACGTATTACGGCTTATAAAACCTATATATCTATACTATTACTTTAATAATGCTACTCTTGTTCACACCACCTTCGATGGTAGAGTACAAGTCACTTTAATTTCCCCTACAGACCAAATACACGATTTCATCACATTCTATAAATTATGATTATTCTTTTTCTTTCTCATTTAATTCTTGTTTTGTTGTGTTTCTTGTTCGAACTAACTTCCATTTAAACTTGTTCCTGAGGCTGAGAATACAAATATTCTGGTAAAGAATGCGTGGGATGTCATCTTCTTGATTTAACACCTTTACACTGATTTCTTCTTGTGGTTCATCTAAAGAGTCTTCATCTAGTGTAGCATTAATGAAGGATTGACCACGACAATTACCATAAATTGATGAATAATATTGTAAGATTTCTATAATATTTGGTGGGACTACAATAGTTAAATTACATTTAGGCCCTCGGCTATGTTGCTGCGCACAAT
>JBCFYV010000756.1:0-65250 GCA_039000515.1 Timema cristinae
AATGCCCTTGACACCACAACATCTGGGGTTTTTGATTTTTTTGAAGGCATAAAAATTTCCCTTTAAAAATGTTTGAAAAGATAAATTTATTAAATGTATCAAAAATTATTGGTTTTTAAAAGGATTTTTCAACTAAAAGAGTTGTATTATAAATAAACCTGCCTAGGCTTTCCCCCTTTATTAATAACCAAAATTTTGAAGGACCACGGAGAGATAATAAATTCAGAAAGTAGGGTATCGGGGGGGGAACGGGGGACGATCATTAAACTAAAAATATACATAATTAATTAGGGCAGTGAAAACCCCCGTTTAGTTTAAATTTAAAAATTTTTTATTTTACAACAACATGTAATAAATAAAATGCAAAAAATTATATCATACTTTTTTTTTTTTTTTTTTTTTCAAAATTTTTTGTTTTTGTCCCCTTTTGCCCAATACATGGGGATAAATTAATTTTAAAAAAAAAATTGACAACAGACATTAGAAAAAGGTCATTTTAAAACAAAAAAATATTAAGGAAAATTTTTAAATTTTTTTTACTTTTTTTATTCTTAAATGATTATTTTTTTAAAACTTATTATGTCCAAATTGATTGCGTCGAAGGGAAAAACCAAGAATAAAGGCCGCTTAATACAAGGAGGAAATAAATTGACCCAGCAGTGGGAAGGGGAGAACGTAAAAAAAAGCGAGTTTTTTTTTATTTGTTGGCATTTTGGGAAATAAAGGGAAGAGACCCAAATTTTAGAGAAACCAATGGTTTTTTTTTTTGTGTGTTTTCTTTTCGTTTTTAAGAAAAATTGTGAATGGGAGTGCTTTATTTGTGACGATAGCATCACAATTATGCCCGTGGGGTATGGGACCATGTCCTACCTACTTTTAAAAGCTTCCAGAACGGATTGTGAGCTTGTCAGATCTACTAGCTTAGCCCCTTCAACCCGAAGATATATCCGGATGAAAATAACATATTGATATTAACCCCCCAAAATAAAATTTTATTCATCTTTTGTTGGTACTCTAACTTCACTAGACTGCATTCAACATTAACTTTTTTTTACTAAAGTTTAAAGGTTAAATTTAATTTATTTAATTCACTGACATAAAAATTTCTCTTGTAGACATATTTTCCCTTTTGTTTCAACTTGATTTAGAAAGAAACTTATTTGGTTATTTTCCATAACGACTTCGACGTATACAATGTCCTTATTTTAGTATTAATTCTTTTAAGTCCTTGAGGAGATTGACGGGAAAGGTAATTTTTTTCCCCATACCCGGGGGGTCCCTGAAGAGTCCCTGCTCAATTTTTTTTGTAATATTAGGTTTTTTTTTTTTAAATTTCTACCCTGAGATATTTAGCAGAAAAAAAAAGTTGTTTTGAGAACCCAAATATTTTAATCACTTTTTTTTTCCTTTTTTTTTGTTGAGCAAGGCACAATTATTTTGTAGCATGTCAAAACAAAATTGGACACTAAATTAAAAATTAAAATTTTTATAATTTATGCAAGAAAAAATTTTTTAAATCTACCTCGAAATTTATTTTTTCTGACGGGATTCAGTTAAAAAAATTTCTTATTCCCCTCAATTTAAACACATGGTTGGTCCAAAAAATTTGTCCTTTTATAAAAATGTACTGATATCAAAGAAGAGGGTTAATTTATGGTATTTATTAATAAAATACCTTAACGCATACCCTTTCCGTTGGGTTGGTGCCAGATAAACTATATACGCTGGTCATGCTGTCTACAGAAAAATATAGTAAAATACTTCTATATCACAAATTCTCATAAAACTATTAACTGATCTAAATAATATAATCACACCAGAGATATTTAAATAGAAGATGCCTTGATATCCACTCACCCGTTCAAGATGTTATTCGATTAAGGGGGCCACTAAATTTGAAACGCACAATTATTCAATAATGGCTGCCACACGTGCTCACGTGCTATCATCACTAGATCTATTGAAGAGGAGAAATGTATACGGTCATCGACGCAGTGACCTACTGCTCATGGAACTCTAACGCGAGACAAGAAACTCCCCCCCTCCCTTCCTTTCCCGCAAGTGAATTTATTTTGTTAATTTATCTTTTTATTTTTTCCCCGCCTTCGTCCGTCCTTCTCCTTGTCTACATTCTGAATTTATCACTCTCTCTACTTTATTACTTTCATATCAGGTTGAGACTATATAAAGAGCGGCTCAGAGTTTCAAGGGGAAACTCTGAGCCGTCTTGTAACGAAGAAGAGTGACATCCATGGAGCTTGGGTCGTTAGATCCACCACCTTCGCGACAACCTAGGGGATCAGGTCGTCAGATCCACCATTTCGCTGGCTAGGACGTAATGCCTAGGGTATTTAAGTATCCTGCTGCCGTCGTCAAGTCCTTAAGATTTTGGGTCTAGTTTTAGTTCTAGATTTAAATTCAAATATTTTTTGGGAAGAAGTTTTATTTTGTTTTAAAATGATGTTTAATGGACAGTTAATCCAGTAAAGTTTTGGTTAATTTCAAGATGGGGATCTTTCAGTTGATTCTTTAAATATTGTGTCTTGTAGTTGAAGGACAAAATCCGGTTCTAGTGATTAGTAAGTCAAGTCCTGGCCGCTTTGTATGTATCCTTTTAACGATGTCTTTACATTATGAGCCTCTGGCTTAGAAAGTTATAATGTCCTAGTTTTTGACTTATAAAAACTTCCACAAGTTCCATTAATCTTTTCGAGTCAAAGTTTTTCATGACGCCTTGTTCGTCGTGAGCATCAGTTCAATTTATGGACGGCTACCCCAGGTTGTCTGTTTACCTATTCTTATTACTGTTCAGTTAATAGATACCAATATTTTGGGCTGGCCAAGTAGTTACGCTTCACGTACTGTATAATTTGGGTACGCAACCCAGGGAACTGATTTAGAGTCATAGTGGGGTTCGCGCAAATAATACCCTTTTTCTTTTGCCTTTTAATTGACTCCCATTGTTTGAGTTGCTCTCAATGCACTTGCTATTAGAACTGTATGTACTATTGAAGGCTCCGGCAGTACCAAAGGGGAATATGACCGGCCATAGTACCCTATTGTTGACACCTGTTTCATAGCCTTCTACTGCTGTTTAAAGAAACAGATTTTCCTGATTATCCTAAATGCTTAATGGATATTATTATGAAAGCCTAATCAAGCAAAACTGTTCAAAGCTACATGCATATCTTGTTCACTATCTCTGTTAGTAATTATATTATTGCTCTCCCTTTTTAGAAATACTTCTACCTGTGGCCTGGCGACTGCACTGCCCTTGTAGCCACTGCCAATATTTCTCTATTCTCAAGCCTAAGTGTTTCAATCAAACCTCAAATGTATCCCTTTCAATATCATTGTAAATCATCATATCTTTAATATATTTATTGTTTAATCTTTATTATTTTCAATTTAAAATGTGTATCCCCTGTAGGAGAAAACTTTCTTACCATTTATTCCCTATATCATGTATTTTTAATTTGTTGACGACATTGGACTTGAAGTTAATAAATAGATAAATGCTTTATGTAATTATATATATATATATATATATATATATATATATATATATATATATATTATATCCTCCCTTTCCTATTATATTAAAATACCCATCCTCATTATCGTTAAAGGTGTATTAAATGTTTTAAATAAAACAAAATTTTCACATTACAATGTTCACATACTAAGGACTGCTTCATCATCTTCATTGTCAATACCACTACAAGAGTTGTGATCCCACTTTAGACAACTCTGGCACGACACCCAGCCTTCATCTGACGTTGAATAAAAATCCCCACAATCAAGACATGCGGCATCTTCTTTATTTTCATCAGTATCACTGTCCTCGGTAATGTTAATTTTAACCTTTTAATTTTTTCAGACACGTAAATTATCATTTTTTATATCATCTCCGAAACTATTTGAGATATGAAATTACTTATTACAAATATGTAGATCTATTTATCATACAAATATTTTATTCTAATCATATTTTTATAAAACCAATAACTTTAAAGCTACACGCAAATATTTATATTTTTTAACTTTTCGAACACAAAAAGTAAAATATTGCAAACGTAAAAAAATTCTAACCTGAAATGTTGATGGATGTCGACGTATCAAGACTCACCAAACCCTAAAAAGTGGTATTTGCAATGCCGTCTGTCTGTGTGTCTGTTTAAACTTTAAAATTAAGAGTAGTTTAAGAAAGGGCGAAAAAAGAAAAAATCTATTTTGATTAAAATTCGTATCTAGGCGTTGATTAAGATAAATAAATTGGCTATTTTAATTTTCCCAAGAAAATGACTATTAGGGTACTTTACAGAAGCGGAAATTTCCATATCTCCGCAAAAATTTGAGTTATTAAATATTTTTTCATTGCAAAATTGTAGTATTATTAAAAACTTTTATATGAAATACATTTTTATAAAACCCACAGTTTCTGAGATATTGGCAAATATATTAATAACATTTTGTAGGCTTTAGTTGTAAAGAGATACCACTTAAGTTTTAACGTAATAATATCTCCAGTGCCATAGAGTAAGTAAGACTCTAAAAGTTTATGTTGTTTTTCCTTAACCCTCTCAGGAGAAGTATTTGTACAATGATCTATCTTCATTTTGGACTCAGTAGTCAATATTTACAATTTTATTGGTCAACATTTATAAATGAGGAATTTAATAGCAATGCGATGACATGAATATGTGGTTGGGAGGTAGGTGTCAGGTTTGTGGGAGGTGTGTAGGTGGTGGGAGAGGTGGGGGGTGTTGGTTGGGAGGTAGGTGTCAGGTTTGTGGGAGGTGTGTAGGCGGTGGGAGAGGTGGGGGGTGTTGGATGGGAGGTAGGTGTCAGGTTTGTGGGAGGTGTGTAGGTGGTGGGAGAGTGGGGGGTGTTGGATGGGAGGTAGGTGTCAGGTTTGTGGGAGTGTGTGTAGGTGGTGGGAGAGTAGGGGGTGTTGGATGGGAGGTAGGTGTCAGGTTTGTGGAGGTGTGTAGGTGGTGGGAGAGGTGGGGGTGTTGGATGGGAGGTAGGTGTCAGGTTTGTGGGAGGTGTGTAGGTGGTGGGAGAGGTGGGGGTGTTGGATGGGAGGTAGGTGTCAGGTTTGTGGGAGGTGTGTAGGTGGTGGGAGAGGTGGGGGTGTTGGATGGGAGGTAGGTGAAAGTCGGGTGAGAAGTGGGTGTAATGTGATGATAGTTTGTAAGAGGTGGGTGTGAGGTAGGTGTAAAGTGGGAAAGTCAATCAATCCATCAATTAATCCATCTCCCATAAAACATAGTAAGAAACTTTGTTTCTCAAATGTAATAAATCACGTGGCTGTATTAAATAAATATGTTTTGTACATGATCATAAATTATTGTATTCTATAAACAATTGTATATAGTACGGTAGTTAATGAAAGAAGTAATGTGTTTGGTGACGTCAATGTTCACTTAAATTAAGTGTTAACTAATAAAATATAAAATGAATAACCCTCTTGTATGCAGGCATATTAATAAACCAATTTGGAGTGAGATAGAAATCTTGATTTTTTTTTAATAATGTTTAACTGAGAGTGTCAAATTAAATATTTAAAAGGTAATATTAGATTCGGCTACACTTATGTTATATTATAGAGGTCAATAATAATATCCTCAATACCCTCCGAGTTGGAAATAAAGTCTCCCTCCAAAAGTGCAAAGACAGGCACGTTCAAGGGTGATATTCTATCTTCTATAAATATGCAGAGAAAGGAAACCAAAGAGGGTGAAGCTGTTGTTCATTGTGTCTCAAAATATAAGCAACGAAACAAGTCAACCAATTGTTAATAAAACTTAAACAATTAAAACCATATCTTGAATAATTACAAAAGGAAAACAAAAAATTCAAATTCAAATTAATTAATTGAAAATCTCTGGAAGTTAGTATGCTCTGGAGCATACTTATATGTAGTTTGATATACCCGTTTCCGTTTTATAGAAATTACGAGGAAATGGCTGAACAAATTTGACAAGCGAGCACTCATTTTAATGGTTAGAAGTCCAGTATGTTGGGAAAAATAGTATTTTTACAGGAAAAACTCATTTTAACAGATAGTTTTCACCATGGAAACCGATATGTGTGCTATTTGTTGCATGGCTGTAAATCTCTAAATAAAATGTATATCTTTGGCTAAAAAATAATAACCTAATCTTTATTGTTGGTCCGAACACTGTAATCACATCTTTCAATCTGCATATAAAATATTTCTATTTGAATTCCGTTATTTATCTTTAGATGTTGGTTAAAACACATCTATATTGAGATTCTGTGGAAGAATTTATTTATTATTGGAATGTTGCTATCGTTAATCTGCATTTAAATCAATAAAATCAATAATAATTCGCTAATAGCAGGTTATGTTGTCAGTTTCATGAAACTATGCAATACATTTTGTTTTGCGCATTAGCTGTAAGAATATATAAATGACACAATAATGTTTAAACATGTTTTAGTATGTATTATAAGAACAAAAACGATAGAATTATCTTGAAATATGTTTGAAAATAGCCATTCTAATTATCTAAATATGGGTTTTGGCTTTCTTTTTTTTTTCAAATAATGGGTTTATGACGTTCATTTTATCAAATAGTAACACAATACAAATACATAAGTTAATCTATGTTTTCATTTTACCATTTAATTTAATTTTGAGGATATTATATTTCAAAGTAATGTTTTGTGTGTTCCATCTATCTTTTCACATTTTTCTCTCTCTCTCTCTCTCCTCACACACACACACACACACAACACACACAAACACACTCTTTCACACATCTTCTCTCATTTTGTCACCCTTAAGAGGATATTAGACCTGTACCGCCATTGCTCCCAAATGTGGCAAAGAAGGGCCGGCAGACTCTTAGGGAAATCAAGTTTACGAAACAATAAAAAATGCTATAATATATTATTTTGCATTTTTGAAGAGCGTAAGAAAATGGCAACGTACCTATGTTTTAATCTATTTCATTATATGTTTGAAAAGCTCATAAATCCTTAATAGATTCGTTTAAAATAAATCGTGATTCAGAAATAAATAATAAAAATTTAAAAGCTATATATATACAATATTATCTAACTAAGACGTTTCCATAAAAAAAACCATATCACAACAAAAAAACGGAATAAATATTATTTTAAAACGATTATTTTTTTAACGGTTGTTCTGAATCTGGAGGAAAGACTCTGAACTATCCGAACGAGGGACAGGAAAGGGTTTTTGGGGGGGGGGCAGGGGAGGTTTTTTTAAGGAAGTAAACAAAAAAAGGAATGTGGATATGTCCGCCTGACCCAAGCCGGTGCTTTGGGGCTAAAGGCAGATAAGAGAAGTCAGAAATAACTCATTAGCACATTTTATGCTACAGTGAAATTGGACGTTGTCTTGAGAAGTCCAATGAATATTTCGGGATTTGACAGAAAAGAGGCTATATATAAATCACATCTACATTTATGCGCCCCACGTAAGAAAAGACGAGGAATAGAATTAAAAAATATTGGAAACAAAGGTTATCTACAAATTTTTTAATTTTTAGAAATGTAATTCCAATTTAATAATCTATTTTTCAAGTAAAATATGTAAAGCTGAATTTATATATTAATCTAAAAAATGATAATTTACAGCTAGAGAAAATATAAAAATACCTTCCTAATAAATTGGGATTTTTTAAACGATGCCCGATTGAAATTTCCAATAAACTAAATTTAGGATTTGGGATATATTAAAGGTGATTTTGAAACAAAATAGCCAGCGTTTGCCTGTAGTTTGAATGGGAACACCTCATTTTAAAACAAAAATGTTTGAAAACATTCATAAAATCATTCTTTGACGGGTTTAAAAACTATTTTATATCTTGCAACTTTTTTTTTGAAAAAATCCATAAATGACAATTTAAAAAAATCCTATATAAAAAAGATTAAATACTGGATCCTTTCTTTATTTGTTCTAAACATATCTTTTTCCCAAAAGGGGACTACTATAGGCTGTCGTGAATCCTAACTGTATATTACAAACTTGTGAAAAAAACCTAAACTGTAATGACGTACACGCTAAGTTCATTTAACTGGTTTCCCGTTGAGATAGTCCGGGGTTCAAAATCCCGGCCGGGTGTAGCTATGGAATTTTAAAAAAGTTTTCCATACACGTCTTCCTTGAAATGGGTACATTTTAACTAATTTTACTTACCCATTCCAACTCTATTAGCTTTATTAAAATGATGTTTTCCCGGATAGGAAATTAAGACCCCAAAAATAAAATAAGGTAATTTTTTTTAATTACAAAATTTATTGGACCTTAGGGGAATTAATTGCAGGGGGCCTACAAAAATCATAAGAACTTTTTTATTTTTATACACCCACTTTGGTGGCCGCGTGATCTAAAGCCTACTCTCGCAAAAAGACTATAGACTGTTGATGACGGGGAGTTTAAGGTTCAATCTAGGTCGGGTGTACTGGGGGGTGGTTTTCCCAAAAGGTTTACTACCCCCTCCACGTAAATGAGGGCATACTTAATTTGTGATAATAACCTTTCCTAACCAAAACCCTTAGCTTAAAAGTACATAAGCATAACACCCGAAGGGTAGTATACGCAGTTTTTAAAAGAAAATACTTTTTTATCGTTTTTTCAAAATTTTAATTTTTTCATACCATTAAAGAGTATTTTGGAGACAATTTCAACTGATTTTAATTGTAATAAAAAAAAAAACCAAAGTTGCTGGAGGCAGAAAACGGTGATCTAACTGAAGTCCACACATCACATCTATTGAGACTGTATTGTGAAATGATGTTAGTTTTTGCCGTTCCATCAGAACATTACTTTGATAAGGAAATTATAGCTCTTTTACAGAACCACAAAGGTAGGTGGATCCAAAAGACACATTTTAAATATATTCATTTAACTGTTTTTTTTGTTTATTTAGACTATTCATATTATAGGCCTGCTTATAAACTAACACTGGGAATAAATTAAAATGTTATCAATGTTGACCAACAAAAAAATTGGTGTATTTTATATAAAAAACCCCTTTTTACCAAATCACATTGCAAACATAAAACCAAGCTAAGAATGAGCAAGCTTTAAATAACTCAAGACTATTTAAAAAAAAAAAGTTTGTAATCAGATCAATATTTTTACAAAAAGAAAATAAGTTTTTGTATATTTAATGGATTGCAAAAAACCTTGTAATAAAAAAAAGTCTTCCTTTGCACAAAGTGAAGTCAGGAAAGGATCTTTTTTAAAAGACGGGCTAGTACTATTCCGGGGCAAGGTGGCCCAGATATAATAAATATAACGTACATAATATGTAGTGCTTAAAATAGCATAATCACGAATCATAACATATCTTAAACAATGGGGGATTCCGGAGGGGGCGATAGGGTTGATCTCCCCCCCCCCCCCCCCCCGGAAAAAAAAATTACGAAAATATTGAAAAAATCTTACTTTAAATTTTGTAAAGAATGACCTACCATTTTTTCCCCTTTCCAAACTCCTTCATAACCTAACATCAAATAAGAGTTTTGGGAAAAATCTTGAATAGGAATTTGTCACAATTTAAACACAACTTCTCAGAAAGTTTCCCTGGATTGGCTGATGTGCCCGCATACTTCAGCTGGAATAAATTTCATGGAGGGAAACATTTCTTTACAGCGCGAAATTAGTACATTTTTAACTTCAAATTATAATAATCTTAGTTTTCCTGGAATACTGATACATTGTTTGCTAAATTTTGTAAAGAATAACGCTACCATTTCCCTTGCCCAAACTCCCTTCATTAACCAACATCAAAATAAGATTTGGGAAATACTTGAATAGGAATTTTGGGTCACAATTTAAATCAAAAAATTCTCAGAAAGTTTCCTGGATTGGGGTGATGTCCCGCATTATTCTAGTGGAATAAATTTCATGGAGGGGAAACATTTCTTACAGCGCAGAAATTAGTACATTTTTAACTTCAAATTATAATAATCTTAGTTTTGCCTGGAATACTGATACATTGTTTGCTAAATTTTGTAAAGAATAACGCTACCAAATTTCCCTTCCCAAACCCCTTCATAACCTAACATCAAAATAAAAAGTTGGGAAATATCTTGAATGGGAATTTGTCACAATTTAAATCACAAATCTTCTCAAAAAAGTTTCCGGGTTTTCGCTGATGTGCCCCAGCTTTTTTCCCTAGCTGGAATAAATTTATTGAGGGAAACTTTCTTTACAGCGCAGAAATTATTAGTACATTTTTTAACTTTCAAATTATAAAAATCTTAGTTTTGCCTGGGAATACTGATACATTGTTTGCTAAATTTGAGATGTAATTTTTTTCCCCTTGATTTCCTCTGAAAGTTTTTCAAACCCTTGCCTCTGCTGCAGTAAAACACGGCACCATATTTGGCCTCGGTTTCCATTGAGGAAGCCTTTGAATTTGTCGGTGATTGAGTCCTCTGATTTAAATGAAGTTCTCTGTTTGCACTAAGTTCCGTATCAGATTTCTTTAGCCCAAAAATTTTACAACCAAATTTTACCTGGGGGTAAAGCCTAAAAAAGCAAGTGATTTTCAATAAGTGTGTTGGCGTGGCAAAGTTATCACATATGCTTTGTGAGGAAGACACTTCCATTGTTTGCTCTAATCATTGTAGACAAATTTATACAAATACCTTTTTAAAGCCTTGCAGCCTTGATTTTGTCTCCATGGGTCAGAAAGACGAGTTATTTAATAAATTTAAAATTTTACTCAAAACCCTTTGGGCAATATAATGCTCATTTGAACGGTTATGTTTATGTCAGAGAACTCATATATGGATGTAAAAATAAAATTCCAATTTTTTGAAATTTTCAAAAATTTTGATCCCAATAATACTTGCAATATCTGTGACACTGGGGTTAATAGATATTCAATAAAGACATATTTATTTCAAACTTCTTCACCAAAACCCAAGGTTTTTACGATACGGCTATCAAAAAATTTTTAAAACAAAGCCCCAATAAATAAACGGACTCGAGGCATAGCTGCTGTTAAGTATCGGTAACTTACTAAGCATAAACTTTAAAATCTTTCGTCCCTTAAAAAAAACTTTTAACAATTTCGCTGAAAAACCTAGGTCTAAGTAAATAGAATATCTAGGAATTTATTTTTGCAAATTTCATTTTGGTTGGTTTGGCCGCAATAAATGGCATGGCGGGCCATGGGTTGTGCACCACTGTTTTTACCTTTATCCGTGAGAGTAGTAAAGGGGCAGCTTGAATCCTCGCTAATTATTCAAAATTTTTCTAATTTTTCAGACGACGTTTTATTGATGTGGTCAGCCTTGGCGTTTTATTGATAAGGGCAGCCCTGCCATGTGACGGGCCCCTTTGGTTAGCCTGTTGTTCAGGGCGTAGGTATGCAGGGATAAAGTGAAGTATTGGGGGACCCTCATCCGTGACGTTTCAAATAATATGAAATGAATGGTCAGCCGTGTGACCCTCAGCCTGTGACGTTTTCAAATAAAATAAGTTGGTCAGGCGCGTCGACGTCGGTCGGACGCCCCGAGGTGTGGATTCCTAAGATATAGTATTGGACGCAGCCTGTGGCGTTTTTAAAAATATAAGTGGGTTAGGCTTGCGTCTGACGTCGGTTCTGGACGCCCCGTCGGTTTTGGGGATTTTTTTTTTTAACGTCGAAAGGGAGCTATCTTTGAGTTTTATGTGGGCTCATCTAGTGTGAGTTCCGGTTTGCCCGCGCAATTTTTAACGTGGACAAGTTTTTTTTTAAAGTTAAAAGAATTGTAATTTGTTTTAAATTTTTTTTTTTGTTTATTTATATATCAAATAATTTGATATATTTGAAAAATGTTTTTGGGGACGCGTTTTCCGGCATAAGACGTCAACATCAGATTTGAAAAAATAATTAAATCAAGTGTTGTTTTCATGTATATGACGTAAGTAACAATACTCTCTACCCCCATTTTTTTTATGACTAAAATAAAAACAATTTAAAACTTTGGAAAATTTTTTCTCTCAACTGAGTTTGTTAAATTTAGTGTGAAATCCATCTGGTTAAATAAAAACAGTTTTTAAAAAAAAAAGGAAGAGGTTAGTTTTTAAACGTTTAACGACAAGATTTATTCCGCGCCGGCAAGTTTTAAGTGTATATGAATTTGTAATCATTAAAAAGTCTAGTTATTTATATATCAAATTAAAAAAAATTTAAAAAAAAATAAATAGACTTATTTTAACATTGTACCAGCTGTTAAAAAATTAAAAAAATTTAAAAAACAACAGAGTACAATTTATTAAACAAAAAATACATGATTAAAATTAATAAAACTTTATACCTAATTTACACTAACAAAGTTATTTACTAATATATAATTTAAATAAGAGGAAAAATTACTGAAAATGAAAAAAAAAAATAAAAATAAAGTTTTTTCTCATTTTATTATAAAAAAAACACAGATTTCACATATAATTGTTTACGGATACATAAAACCATTTTGAACAATATTAGTTACAAAGTAAAATTATAAAATGAACAGATATTAAGTTACAAAGTAAAATTATAAATAGTGTTTAGTTGTTACTTTTGATTTATAATGTGAATATGGAAATACTCCAAAGTTTTACGATATTACTTTTAAATAGACTTTACATAAACACTCTACAGATTACACATATAATTGTTAATGAATACACCAAATAGGGAACAGATATTAGTTTATTTAATTTTTAAACCAGTATTACCAAAGATTGAAAAAAAACTATAAACCAGTTTGTTCTATTCTAAGTTTAATAGAATTATCACCCCCTATGCCCTCATAGATTATTACAGCCCTTTGAATATTTACAAGGTCAATATGCTGTTTAGAACAAATACCTAATATTTCTTTGGTAAAAAAAAACCTACGATATTATCATGTAAATAAGCTTTCAAAATAAACACTCGGCCCATACTTTTTTTCCCGTTCATTAAAAGTATAATATCCATTACTGTATTTCTTCCTTTAAAACTTTTTAGAAGATATATTGAATTCATCACTTTTGGGTTTTAGTTAAAAGTCTTTTATAATTTGTCCATATCTTGAAAAAAAAATCAAACAAAATATTATAGCAAAAATAAGAGGGAAAATAAAATATTTTTTTTTTAATAAATAAAGAAATTTTTAAATTACCTGATTTACCCCCCGCTGTGGGTGCACTCGGATAAAAGCCCTCCCTGCTTGTAGGTTGGTGGTATGTGTCTCAAGCTGACGTCGAAATCTAACCCCACTGTCTTGCCATTGTGAGGCAGTCTAAGGTTACGATTCCCGTCACTTACAACCTTTGAAATTTAACTTTTTGGGACCCACACGCGTATGACTTTTTAAAGTAGAAAAGCCTCAGAACTACAATTTTAAGTGCGGTCTGAAAAGGGACTCTTTTTTAGAATCTCAAACACACACGTGTAATTTTTAAAAAACCCCATCAGTTTTCCTAGCTCACGCATCTATCTCCGTCAGAGTACTCTTCCAAAATTGATATATCACCTAAAAGCGATATAAAATGTTCTTACCAAAATTTCAAAAAACCACGCGCCCTCTCTTGTTCACTCTGTCAAAATAAATCTACTTTTGAAAATATGTCTAATGACGCTCAATATGTCGACGTTTAAATGAGTGAAGGGGACGTTTTAAAACCGTGTCTTCGACTGATTCCATTTTTTTAATTCTAACGCCTTAAAAACACACGCTTTTTAAATCGTGTAATTCTAACTCTCAGGTAAACATCATCTACTATTTCAACTTAAATCTCGCTAGCAGGTGCAGGCATCGACTCGCAAAAGATCAAGGAAAAGGGTTTTTTACTTTTAATTATAATTCAGGTCGCTTTGGAAGGTTAATACATTTAAAGGAGCGAAATCAGCACACAGGTGTAGAAAGGACACACCACACACAACCCACACCACATCTGACGGAGTTGCGATCTATAAAAAAGAATTTAACAATAGAAAGTTATCATTTCATCGCCATCTTTTCGAGTGAAAATAAGTTGTCACGTGATCAGCATCAACTACCTAGCGCTCGGTTTTCTTTCTAAAAGTAAGATAAATTTTACCATCTATTCTCTAGTGGCAATTTTAGTTAAACTAATATTTTTATTTAAATACTTTTCTAAATTTAATTGTTTTTATTTTAAAATATTTAAACTAACAATTAATTTTTTTTTCGGTTGTTTCTAATTTATAATTAAAACTAAAATTTAATAGTTAAACAATATTTTTAAATTTTATGTGTTCTCTTTTCTAAATTATTCTAACAATTTATTTTTTTTTCAGAATTTTAATTGTTTTTTTTTTTCTAACAATTAATTTAATTTAAAAGCTAAAAAATAATTTTTTAAATATTTTTATGTGTTTCTCTTTTCTAACAATAATTTTTTTGTTTGTTTCTCAAATTTATTATTTAAACTAACAATTAATTTATTTAAATTTATTTCTTTTTTTTTTTTTTAGTGGGCTAGCGAAAAAAAAATTTAAAAAAAAACCCCGAGAAATCTATTGACAAGCAAAACCCCCTCACCTCGGACATTAACAGACCAAACGGCAACACATTTTTTGATTATGCGGCGGGTACAAACACTAATGGGCTCATTTTAAAATAATAACGGAGACAGAAAAGAACTTAAAAGTCGTTCAACACCTTAGGGAGGATAATCTTAGTTAATTTCAATCCAAAGATTTCGAACGTGGTCCAATGCCTTATCTAATGGGCCCTGTTTTCCCAGTCTATTTTTGCATACTTGCTCAGAGGTACGGGCCCTTAAAAGATTTAATTGGATCACGATCACGAAACCGGAGAATAACCTCGATAAACCGGTCGCGTTTTTACCGGTAGATGTGATCAAATTGATGGACCACTATTAGAAAACAAATTTTCCAAAAGTTATTCAAAGTAATGCCAGATTCGGTATAGCCGATGTTTGAGGATTAAAAGCGAACATATCAAAATGGGTGAGGGGGACGGTGAGCATTTAAAAAAAAAAAATTGCTTTTCCCAAAAGATTAACCTGAGTCACCATAAAACGAGCATTTTGTTGTTAAATCATTGACGAATTGTTTGGCTCCGCTATAGTAATTTGCGTAGCCAAAACACTAAGTAAATTAATTATAAAAACGATTACTAAGGGGCGAAAAATTAACAATGCTGTGATGGCTTTCTGCAAAAACTCGCGTAGATTTTATTCGGGGGGAGGGGGGGCGCGAAATCTCGATAAATTTCGCGTTTATTTTGGGGACGAATTAAATTGCGCGTGTATAATAACCCCCGACGGTCAACGGATTTGGGGTATAGGGGGTGTCGCCCTTCTAGTAGGTAAAAATTAAACCTACTTTACTTTACGACAACAACACTTTTTAAGTAATAATCAACATGGCGGCGGCTTTTCCGTTCGGTATTTCTGCACGGATGTAATACCGGTTTAAAAGGGTGCGAGAAATTCATGAAAGAAAATTGCCCCAAATGTTGTCCTACCCCCGTGTTTGTATGAAAATGAAAAACAATGATTGCAGTTTATTGAAAAACAGAATATTTAGTCTGCCGCTTGTTTCATAGCCATAAATCGAATAAAATTGGCGGTAAGAAAACAGTTTGTGATTTAAGACAGGTGTGTATTATCTGTGATAAAACCAAAAGGGGAAAAACCCACGATGTTTTTAAATCATACTGCGAAAAACGTGCAAACAGAATAAAGAAATCCGCATCGTGTTATATGAAGGTGTTGAGTCGGAAGGAGCTAGAGGGTAATTACCAAATGGTATTTTATTATTTCCGAGACTACACAAAATCGACTAAAAACCGATGACTGTTTTTTACACAACCCAAAATTTTTTTTGCATGCACCACTATTGTGTAAAATGTAATTTATAAAATAAATGGACGAGGATTGTGAGCAATGCGGGAAAACGATCTAAATTCCTTTTGGGAAAATCCGGTAAAACGGCTTCATCGCCCTACCTGAGACAACCAGGCCGTTTGCAAATAAAAATTGGGTTTGCGTTGGGGCATAAGGGAAGGGGGTTTGATACTATATTTATCCTGAATAGATTTCTATCACTAAACTACACCCCTAAAATTATTGCGGACGGAACTAAAATACTCTGCATGACAATGGACCACTACAATTTAAAGACACCTATGTTTCCTCCCCATGCCACTGAAACAGATCCCGAAAGCGTTTGGCTAACTGAAAAAAGGACCCCAACCCCTATCTGTTTAATACAGAAAAAATTTAATTATATCGGTGAGATGCCCGGTCCCCGAAATGTTCGGTGCTGATATATGAAACCGGATGGCGAAAATGAAATTTCTGGTGTGGCACGCTGACAAATGCGGCAGGGGTATATATTTAATAATTAAGGCAAGCTGGAGGCCTATTTGTGTGGATGACTTTAAAAGTATTACGCAAGGGTTGTCGTACATTTTTTCATTTATTTTTTAAATATAGGCGGGGACAGAAAAGTTTTTTTGAGAATCTATCACAATCTCGTCGGCGGCAAATAGATATTTAGAAAATTATTCCTAGCCCCCGAACGATAGCTATCCTGCCCAAGGGGGGTTACAGGTGCGGTTGACCCGACAGTCTGTGAAAGCCTAAAATGGTTAGTCTATCGGAAAAAACCGACCCTATATTCGGCACGCCTTCAACGGGCGTGAGATAGAGATTTTGGGCAGGAAATTAACGGCTACTGTGACGAACGAGAAGATTTTTGATTTTTATGGATGCTTTTTCCACGGGTGTACATGTCTTTCGAACCCGTGACGTGAAAATATAAACGGGACGAAAGAGACTCTCACCCAGCGATACGAGTGCCCTTGTTGAGGGATTGAGCTTTAGAGCCGCAGGGTACACTGTTACAACTATGAAAGGTGTGACTTTTTACAAAATAATGAGTGAAGAACCCCCAACTAATTTAGAGCTAAGCAATCACCCTATGATTCAAACTGCCCCACTCAATCCACGTGACGCACGTACGGTGGACGTTTGTAGTCTATACATTACACCCACAAGACAAACCCCGACAAAAAATAGGCTTATCTTGATGTCTGCGTTTTTATCCCTGGGTGTGCAAATATTTTAAAATTTCTGGGAGGTCCACCCTAAAAAATTTTTTCGCCCACATTGGCCCCCCTCGACGTGGTAACCCGGAGGCGTAAATAAAAACACTGTTTTGCCTCCCAGAAATTTGTATCACCCACCGTACTCCCCTACAAGACACAATCAAATTATGTTTTTGTTTATGGTCCTCTTGCGCAAACGAGATGAACCAAGGGATTGTTTCCCTAGCACTCTGACAGGACTATTACAGGACAAGGGATATGGCCGAGGTTTTGTCTAAACGGGTAGAAATGGGTACAAATGGTTAGGTACAAAGAATTTTGGGAATAAAAATTACCCATTCGATCCCCAGACCAGAGAAAGGGGGACTGTTGTAGAGTTTAACAAGTCCTCAAGAAACAAACAGGAGGCTTGGATACCCTGGATGGGGTTTAAATCAGACGCAGACAAAGAAAAACTACTGTTAGCGGGGTATTTCAAAACAGAGGAATAGTGCTGGAAAAAAAACGAAAAATTTTTAAAAATCCAGGAAAGCGCGAAATCGCCAAATTGTGGTTTAAACTCGTTCTGGGGACGTTTTCCATTGAACGAGAACAAAAAAGCAGACCACAATGGGGAACAACCCAAAAACTTTTTCTCCCTACTCACCAGCCCGGGGGGCAGGGGGTTTCGTAAAAATTATTTCCCCAATGAAAGAGGTTGCTTACGTCTCGTGGCATCGTGAAAGAGGCCGTCCTCCCCTGGTACGGTCCAAATTTCCTATACCCCCCCTATTGACCACCGGTGCCCGTATGAAATTGTATTCATATCTCAGCCCTTGGCGCTTCTTGTATTACTGTGACAACAGACTCTATTATAAGTGTGATAAGACCGACGACACGTACACGATACCGACCGGCGACAAGTTGGGCGACATGACAAACGAGCTGACCGCCTACTCTGAGAGGCCTACATTACAGAGTTTGTTTCCGGGGGACCAAAAAATAAATTCTTACAATGTGTTTGTCCCCGAGACGAAAAACGAGTTTCAGGTCCGTCACAAAAGTCAGGGTATTACACTAAACTATGAAAACACAAAGATTGTTAAACTTCACAACTATTAAAGACATGATTTTGAAAGACATGGACCCCTACACGTGACTAACCCCGCGAAAAATTAAAAGAAAAAGAGGCGCCATCGTCGTCCTCCAGTTGGAGAGAAAAAATTATAATATTGTATTCACTAAACGTAGGAGATTAAATAACAACACGTCCATACCCTAACGGCTATAGTTGATCACATTTTTTTCTCTCTTTTTGTTTTCTAGTGACTGATGGCTGTATCGAGAATATTCGTCTGGAATGTGGACGTTTACGCCAAATGCAAATTCGTAGAAATAAACGTCCAGACATTAACAATATTACAAAATGGAATCGTGTTTGTACTTGTTCCCCTTTTAAACATTGTAAAACTGACACAAATTCTAGATATTATACGAAGAATTTAATGATGACACAATTTTTATCTTACTAAAAAACTAGACATAGACCACTCTACTGTGATATTACCACACACAGAAACAGGTGTAAAAAGGTTATCTGTACACAAATGCGAAAGCAGGTGCTTTAACGACTTCTGTCCAACAGACGGTGCCCTATTTGTGTACTGGTTAACACGTGGTATAGAAACTACAGGTGATTTATCAAATATATATTGACTGACAAGACGACTAATGGATCACATCGAATAACTAGGCTGACATATCAAAATTGAAATTAGACTTAATACGTATACATTTTTTCTTCTCTCTCTGATTCCAGTGTCTCCTTATTAAGATCAAAAAGTTAAATAGAAACGCCATATCACCGGTTAGAGCCACCACACACTCTGCAGGTCTAGACTTGAAAAGTCCCTACAATTGCTGTATACAGCCCATCGTGCAGGCGTTTATTAAGATAAAATATTTCTTATTATATTACCGGCGGGAACGTACGGTAGAATATCTCCACGATCTAGTCTGGCTCTTCACCACGGCATAGATGTTTTGGCCGGCGTTATAGACGAAGACTATCGTGGTAATATTTGCGGATTACTAATTAATCACGGCCACACTGTTTTCACAATTAAAAGGGGTGACAAAATTGCTCAACTAGTATGCGTGAAAATTGACTACCCTAGAGTTGAACACACTGATTCGCTATCAAAACATCAGAGGGGGAGGGAGGGTTTGGATCGAGTTGACATCACTATAAAAGATCGTGTCCGGGATAATTGTAATTTAGTATAATGGATCAAATCAACGCGTCCATCCTCACGTACTCGGAGAAGCAGGATTTGTGTCTGATGTCTGCCGCGGAGTTGAATAATTTACCTATAAATTTATAAAAACATACGCGTCAAGATATAAATCGCGCCTGGAACTTACTCTCTCCCTCTGCGCAGCACGAATTGAAAGATTATAAATATTGTTTGGAACATTTAAATAGGGGCGTAACGCAGATTGATGGTCCCCGTCTATAAAGAAAAAATGTCATCAATGTATGACATCATCGTGATATTTATGTACGTGACTGCGACTGTTTTTTTTTTACAGTTGTCTCCGCACACACACAGTGATGTTAATTGGTTTTCTTTCCTTTACAGTTTTGGATCACCACCACCAACATGACAAACATATTGTTTGACTTGCAAGGATTCAAAGACGAGAACAATACATTTTTTTAAAAGAATGTAGTGTTGTGTCAATGTGTGGGAAGGGTACTCCCCCACCACTGGACTTTTTAAGTCCCCCTATTGTTTTTCAAAATTACCCCGCCATGTTCAAAAACAGTGCGATTGGTCACGATACAATCACCACGGTCTCCATTGGGACGACGGTGATACGAGCGCCGATCAATTTAAATCCCTTTTTAAAATGGCCACTCTTCGTGTACTATAATTTATGTAAAGGGGGAGGAGAAAGAAAATTTTGTAATGGAAATTCTGGAAAAAAATCATCTTGTCATTGACATGATGGACTTGGGGTGTCCCCCTGAAGGATAGGGTCTCAAATAATCATGATAAATGTTTCGGTCACAGGAATAAAAAATTAAAATTGATTTGCACCCTGGCTAATGTCAAATTTCTCAGGGAATGTTTGTTGGAACCCCCACCACACTCTCTCTCCCCGCCTCCTACTATATAATTTATGTAAAGGTGACGAAATTGTAGATAAAAAAAAACTTGTTATTTAATATGCTTCCTTTACAAAAATTACCGCGTGGCATAACATTGTGATTGTCTCTGACGATGAAATCTGATCAATTTTTAAAAAATGCCCACTCGCCGTCTCTACTATAATTTATGTAAAGGATTTTTTTTAATGTGGAAAAAAAAAATCATCAACTTGTTATTGATATGCTAGACTATGGGCTTGTCCATCATAATTAATGATAAATTTTTGTCCATAAAAAAATTATTGGTTCACCACCACCACTACTATAAATTTGAAATCGTAATTTTTATTTTTTAGTTTTATACCAACATAGACGGGTGCACATCGATGTCTGTGTTTTGTACACCCTTTCACACTGATATTAGCGGGACCGTCTAATTGCGGGGAAAACTACTTTTGTAGAAAATTTTCTGTTAAATTTAAAACAGGTGTGCAGCGTGGATAAATTTGATAGAATTCTATGGTGTTTTAGTGAGATAATTTCTATTCCCTCGCGAATAACCAGTCACGTCACACTACACAAAGGTGTACCGGACAATTTCAATTTTAAGACCGGGCGGCCTCAACTCATCGTGCTGGACGATTTAATGAACAGGTTTATTCTAAAAAAGTGAGGTGAACTTTTCACCAAGGGCATTCATCATAGAAACCTATCGGTTATTCTGATCACACAAAATCTTTTCCATCAGGGGAGTAAGTCACGTGACATCTCACTCAACGCTAAATACATTGTTGTGGTTTAAAAAACCCGCGTGGATCAAACACAGAATAAACTATCTGGCTAACAAGTTTATCCGGATAAATCCTTCCGAAATACAAAGAATCTATAGGAAAGCAAACCGAATCCGCTCACGGGTATTTACTATTTGATCTGAGTCAGAACGCCGCGAACGCTTGCGCTTCAAAACGGACATATTTGACACTATTTAGCAAAGTGTTTGTCCCCGCTAGACTACTAGATTGAAACTTAGTCAAGAAATAATAGGACGTACTGTCTGTGTTGAAAACGGCCAGTCCTAAATTGCGCAAAGCTATTCTTAAAGTCGTAGACCCGGGATGTTTATAACAACACTCGGCGAATGTGCTCTAAAACATTAAACAATAATATTAAAAATTAGTAAAAGAGATAAGGGAAAATTAATAAAGTATAAAAATTGTATGCGTAAATTGGCTAGCAGCGGTGTTTCGTTGAAGAGAAAAAAAATATAGTCGTTTCAATCGGGAGGCTTCTTGAGCATCATACTACCCGCTATTCTTTCAGCTCTCGTAGGCGCGTTGGTTAAATAATATGTCCACAACTTAAAAAAAGATGCTTCTAGTCCCGCCAGAACTATTTTCACAATAAACGCGATGACAATGTCGCCGCCACCACTGATTTTGTACAGATGAAAAAAATTCTGAAATCTAGGAAAAAAATGGACATTATCAAAGATTGGCCAGTTTTAGAAAACATCAGCAGCGTTATTTAACAAACAGGGAGAGAGCGAAACAACCAATTAAAATACCCATCGTGGGCCCCACACTAATAAAACGTAGACCGGTTGACCTTGCACGACGAAAAAGAAAACGAACTAGGAGGCAGCCGGCGTTTCCACCTCCTCGATTCATTTCAGACGAGACCAACATATCCAAAGCAGTCCTATTAGTGTTGTAGACTCACCAGAGAAGGAGGGGGGGTGGGTGGAAGTGAGTCTTATTTTGTACCTAGATCAGAACTGATAAAATTTGAAACAGGTTCCACCAAATTATTTGGTAACATAGCGGGAAAATATTTATCACCTTACGTCCACCGGAGAGTGTCTACTGACCCTGTAAAATTTTGGGTTTAGAAAAGAGGGGGATACTTTTAAAATAGGCAATTCGAGTTTTCACCGTAGACGATAACGATATAAAAACCTGGGTAACACACACTATAAAGGACACGCAAGGACTTTGGGAGTTGTTGACCAAAAAGAAACGTAAATAAAGAAATAATTACAGAGAGTGATTTAAAAAAATATAAAGACATACTAATTGCCACGAGCGCTCATCGACAAAAACTTTGATCCAAACGCGAAAATAACGTCCAGTAGAGGATTAAAATATAAAACAATCATTTCTAAACTGTTTCCCCCGCCAGACCACGCCGGAAAACACTGAGATGAGCGCAACGTTAAAAAAAATTATATTACAATCTCCCCGCGACCTTCGGCTTTCTTCGAGGCGCCACCAATCTTAAAAAGTATAGTCGGTATGGAATAAAATAATAAGTAGACAATGGTTGACCGGGCAGGATGCGTACACTCTTCACCATGGTTTTAAGAAAAAGGTTCCCACGTAAACCCGTTACAGAGATGTCCAATATTGACGATGTGTGGGAGATTGACTAGTAGATTATGAGAGCTTTTTAAATAAGTACAACCGGGCGTCAACTATATTCTAAAACTTATTGATGTTATTTTCAAAGATACGCGTGGTCTATACCGCTTAAAAACAAAATTGGGCGCAGACATCACGCGTGGGTATAAAAAGATTTTTAAGAAAGGACGACGCCCCCCTTTTCGATTCACGTCGGACAAGGGTAGGGAATTTTTAAAATTCTAAATTTAGAACATTTTTGAAACAAGAGGGCGTTCATTTTTATCATTTGCTAAATCCGGATATAAAGGGGCCGTCCGTGGAGCGTTTCAAAATCAACACACTGAAAACTAAAATGGAGGAAAATATTTCACCGCATTCAACACTCACAACTACGTCGATGTGTTGGGCAAGCTAGTTCAAAAATTATAACGCTAGTGTTCATTCAACTATTGGAATGGCTCCGGCTTTCGGTCAAGCTATTCACGTACTTAAAATATTATTGCGCCGCGAAGCGGTGGGCCTGTCAGTTTTATGTAGCACTGCCGTCGGACTCGAGCGCTGAATATTACGAGAATAATACACTCTCTTACTATACTACAAAATTGGCACAGTCCATACGGCTAGAACACGACCGGTGGGAGGTGGGACTAGCTGAATTATCCTATCCCGTAGGTTTTGAAACTCTCGAAGATAACATTTTATCCAAAGATAAAGAATTGACGGCAAACGTCGTAGTGACCCAAGTGGGGCGTGTTTCGTTTCCTCAACAAGATTTCACCTCCTTTAAGGAGCTTTATAATAAAATTAAGAGTTCTATAAGTGATAAAGGAGATCTAGAGGTTTTAATATCCGAATTTCAATGGTACATTCTTCGCGATCAAACAATGTTGACTGAGATTAAAAAACAAAAGGGTGCCTGGACCGCCGACAAGTCACCCATAACTACACGTTTCAAAAACACTATTTCATTTACGGTGGCGAAAAAAAAATTTAAAATAGAATTTCCTGTTCGTCTCTATGTGGGCATCGGAGACTTAATTACAACCATTCGAAACAGACTACCCAACCTAGAGTCACTTAATGCCGTTAATACACACATGAGGGATTTAATGAGCGAGGATATTAAGGGGGTGTTTTTGCGACCAAATCGTAAACTTCCCGGCTCTGGTTCAATCGAAACGGAACCCGTCTTTGTGTACACAGACATTATAGGACCGCAGTTGCTAGGCGACTCTTATGTAAGATGGATTAGAATCATTCAGTTCCCCTCCGCCACCGCGCATCACGTGTTCTTTCCTATATTCTATTTTCCCGTCGAGAAATGTAATTTTGACTCTATAAGCATAGGCTTATACACAAAGTTTGGCGAACGAGTGAATTTTCAATCGGGTCCCGTGCCCACCGTAGCGGTTTTACATTTTAGAGAGAGAAAACTAGATAAATAGATACGTGACGTAGTAATTTGACTTAGTCTTAACAATGGAGGGAGAGAGAGAAAACATCGGTCCCGTCTATCACGCCAGTTATAAAATGCAACGGGGACGCGGTCTCGGCGCGTTTTTGGGTGGATTATTTCGATTTGTCAAACCGTTGTTT
The DNA here is from genome assembly GCA_039000515.1 of Timema cristinae. Classification (NCBI taxonomy): domain Eukaryota; kingdom Metazoa; phylum Arthropoda; class Insecta; order Phasmatodea; family Timematidae; genus Timema; species Timema cristinae. The sequence continues at coordinate 24,205 of JBCFYV010000756.1, forward strand.
ATGAGGGGGGCGAAAGCGGTGGGAAAACAAGCGTTACAAAACAGGTTCGCATATTTTGGCCGACATAGCGACACGCGAACCCGGTCAAAAAGTCGGTGATATAGTTAAAAAGCGCGTCACTCAGGCGGTCGAGGGACGTGGCTTAAAAAGGGTAAAAAAACGTAAACGACTTCATTCGAAGGTGGGCGCCAGACCAAGAGGGAACAAGAGAGCTAAAAAAGATATTTTCGATTAATTATGGAGTGTTCAAAAACAGAACTCGATCTTTTCGACGAAAAATGCATTCAAACGGTAATTAAAAATAATAAAGTGGTCGAATACAAACCCATCACTTCCGTGGACAATGACGCTCAGTTGGAGTTTTTTTGCCCCGGGGACGGCGAGTATTTTCGGGACCTCTCTTCGATTAAATTATATCTTCGTATTCAGCTGGTGAGGGGGGACGGGACACCGGTCGCAGGCGACAATAAAATCGGCTGCGTCAACAACTTGTTAAATTCATTATTAAGTCAAATCAATATCTCTCTCAACGAAACACCTATTACAACCTCGACAGACAACTATGCCTACAGGGCTTATTTAGAGACTTTAACTAATTACGGTAGAGACGCCTCCGACACCCACCTGGTGAATGGTATGTGGTTTTTGGATACCCCTGCCGCTAACGGTGAACTCGCCGCATCCACAGAGAACAAAGGCTTCGCCACGAGATTAGACTTGTTAAAACATCCGGTCGACTTGGTGGGACGTTTACACGCCAACATTTTTAAAATTTCACATTTGCTGTTGAAAAAATGTATCGTTGCGTGTTAAATTAATTCGCAACAAAAGAGAGTTTTATCTGCTCACAGACGCGGACAATTTAAACACCGACGTACGGTTGCGAATTTTAGACGCCACCCTCTTTGTGAAACACGTGGAAGTGTCGCCGACTATTTCACTCGCTATAGAAAAGACACTGTTACGAAAGCCGGCCCAATACCACCTCAATCGGGTGGACGTCAAGTCTGTGACCGTACCCAAAGGATCCAAGTCTGTGAGTTTAAACAATGTTATTCAAGGGGTGATCCCTAAAATTGTTTTATTCACAATGGTGTCAAACGAGGCGTTTGTGGGCAGTTTGAACACGAATCCGTTTCAACTGATTCACAGAAACCTCGATCGTTTCGTCCTGTATGTAAATGGAATCCAAAAACATTTGCCCATTTTGATAAATTTTGACAACGTCGGCACGTCCACCCTCGCCTATGACACATTGTTTTCGGGATTGGGCATACACCATCAGAACAACGGCCATTTAATCACGCGAGACATGTTCAATAAAGGTTACTTTATGTTGGCCTTCGACTTGACTCCCGACAGTGCAGGACAGGACTCGCACACCAGCCTTCAGACAGAGGGGAACGTGAGATTTGAGTTACAGTTCAAGACAGACCTTGACACCGCCATAACCTGTTTGTTTTACTCTGAGTACGAGGGGACGGTGTCTATAGATTCTAATCGTGAGGTGAAAATTAATTATTAACACCATGAATTCTCATCAAATAGACACACTGCTGCGGGGCAAAATTTCAATCTATAAAGGGACATTTCCTTCGGACCAATTACCTCAAAATTTCACTCGTCCCGCCTTATTTGTGGTCAATTTAGACCCTCACACTAAACCCGGCTCCCATTGGGTGGTTCTATATTTTTCCAAATTTGGGGAGTATTTTGATACATACGGCAGACGACCGAGCTTAGCGATGACTAGACTCTTGAAAAAACACTCGACACGATGGAGGTACAACCGCAAACGACTCCAAGGCATAGCCTCCGGTGTGTGCGGCCACTATTGCTGTCTGTTTGCCGTTGCCAAGGACGCCGGCTGGAGCCTGAGGAGATTCACAGACCTGTTCTCAACCGTCAACTTGTGTAAGAACGACCGTCTGGCCGTCACGCTGTTCAAACGTCGCTTTGGACGCTGTCCAAGATGTACTAGCAGGGGTGCCCAGACGTGTGTTCCAGCATTAGATATAAAAGGTATACTATAATTTTATTTAATCATTTGTATTCAATTATCTGACATATGAACATCATCATGTCGGCCATCTTTGATTTTTCATTTATCGTAAACTCGAAAAAGGAGTGGGTGATCACCGAGCTAGCCATAGTTTTCATCGACGAGAAACAATCGTCGTGTTATCAATTCAATAAAACCACCGGCTTGTGTTACTCCAAATTGGATGCAATTCTAAAACAAAATTTAGATAAAGCCTTCGTGCCTTACGCATATAATAAACAAAAAGGGAATTTCTTGTCCCGTCTCACCGGCCGGACATTCATCCCACTACGTGAGGACTATAAATGTCCCTTTGTTGATTTGATCAACTCAAATTGTTGGGGGTGTACCGCCCCTTGTCACGACATCACCCCGTGCGCGTTAAAAAATGCAAATGCTTTGGCACGATTCGTCAGATTTCACAGCGCCGAGAAATTGTATAAATTTTGTCCAATCACCGACGACGACGACGACCACAATACTAGCTTTAATTGTGACGACTGTTGATTACAGGTCATCAGTCTAGACGCAGACAGCGATGAAGACGTGCAGCTGTAATATGGTGCAGGATGAATCACCCTCGTTGCTAACCAAGACTTTCTACCTAAACGACAAACAGAACAAACACGTGGCGGTGGGTCTCTTCCCTGACCGCAACTTTTACGCTCACGTGATGTTTTCATCGAGTTCTAATCGTCTAATACTCACCGTCCCCCAGTGGAACTTTCTCGTCAAAGAAATGCCGTTTTGGTCCGAGTGTGTGCAGACGTGTGTAAACTTCGAGTCCACCATGGACGACTTTATCATTGTGGTGAAAAAACTTTTCGGCGTGTGGAAATTGTGTCTAAGTGATAAAAAAACAAACATTCAGATCTACCTGTCTACGGACGAAATAAAAACTCTGTACAATCTTGAAAAATATATCACACGACATGTAAAATATCTAAATCACCCTAATGTATCGATGTTCATTGACAATACGCTCACCTCCAAATCGTTTGTAGACCCGCCCGATCCTATCCCATATTTTGATTATCTGTCACTCTATGACGATCTTTGTATTTTTATGGATAACAATAATAAATTGTGAAATATGTATTTTTTTTATTATAATTAAATTTGAAAAAACTTGTATTTATTTTTTAATTTATAGTAATATTACCCTCTCATTTAAATATTTGTAGTAAGAGCGTTAAAATATATCAATTATTTGATATATAAATAACTAAAAAATTTAAAACAAATTACAATTCATTTACACTTTTTAAAAAAAACTTGCGTCAATCATATTATAAGTGACGTAAAAAAAAATCCACAGCTACGGGGCGTCCAGAACCGACGTCAGACGCGACCACACTATTTGAAACGTCATAGTCACAGGCTGACCAACAGTCAATACAACAATCAGGATGACGTCACAATACTATCACTATATCTCTAGCATAGCTTCATCGACGTCACTTAGCAGTCATTTTATTTGTGACGTACATTCATGGGCGTCCAGAACCACAGGCTGACCAACAAATCAGGATGACGTCACAATACTATATCTCTAGGAATCCACACCTACGGGGCGTCCAGAACCGACGTCAGACGCAAGCCTGACCACACTTATATTATTTGAAACGTCACAGGCTGACGTCACAATACTATATCTCTAGGAATCCACACCTACGGGGCGTCCAGAACCGACGTCAGACGCAAGCCTGACCACACTTATATTATTTGAAACGTCACAGGCTGACGTCACACGGCTGACCATCAGTCATATTATTTGAAACGTCACGGATGACGTCACAATACTATCACTATATCCCTAGCATACCTACCGCCTGAACAACAGGCTAACCAACAGGCTGACGTCACATGGCAGGGCTGACCTTACTCAATAAAACGCCAAGGCTGACCACACTCAATAAAACGTCGTCATGAATAATTAGCAATATTTTGAATAATTAGCGACGGATTCAAGCTGCCCCTTTACTACTCGTGAGAAAAGGGTTCATTTTTGCCTTAATATGTCCTACTCTTCTAGAAGTCATGCTGCTGTAGTTTCTTACAATACTAAAACTCCTCTATATAAAATACACAAAGTAATGTACCAAGCTAGTCCCGGGAAGTTTACTAAGAAGATGGAGATGTGAAGACTTCGTCAAATTGAAAGAACAAGAAGTCTGCCTGCAAAAGTGAAGAAAAAGAACCCATTTAGACCTAGGTTGTCTAATAATGACAAAGACTATGGGCCTTGTGCTCAGAAGCCTGATATGGTTACGGAAAAATTTGATAGAGAGAAAATAAGATGTATTGCTACTTTACCAAGCACATCAGAGCAACGTGAGGAGCTTGAAAGAGGGACACTTCTCCAAAAAAATAGTGGTCGATGGAAAGAAGTACGGTGAAAGCTGCTCACTGCCTCTAACTTTGGACCCGTTTGTCGAAGACTTCCTCACACATCTTGTGAAAAGGCTGTTCAAGGTATGCTCTATGATGATTTTGACACAGATGCAATGCTGTACGGTAGAGATGATGAGAAGAATGGTATATTGGCTCTTGAAAATAAAATGAATATTAAAGTTGAGCCTTGTGGGCTCTTTGTTGATCCGGAATTATCTTACTTGGGAGCAACTCCCGATGGTCTAATAGGATCTGACACCATTATTGAAGTGAAGTGTCCACCCTCAGCAAGGAACATGACACCAGAAGAAGCTGTTTTAAAAAGAAAGTTTACTTTTTGAAACATAAGCAAGGACAAAAGAGAAATTACGCGCATTAACAAAAACACACTACTATCAAGTGAAAGGCCAACTTCATGTGACCAGGAGAAGTTATTGCCTCTTTGTTTTATGGAAAAATGTGGGTATAAAGGTCGAGAAGATTTTCAGAGACGATGCATTTTGGTCTAGCCACATGGAGAAAAAACTGAGCCAGTTCTATCTAGATTGTCTCCTGCCAGAGCTTGTAGATCCAAGACTCAGACGATCCATGCCGATTAGAAATCCACCTTACATAACAAAGGCTATTGAAGACAAACAAAAGGCTGACAAATGTAAGGCAATGGCCCTTGAGAATTCCAATTCAAAACCTAAAGTGAGGCGAAAGCTTTAGTTATTAGGCTTCCAAACGCAAATATAGAGCTAAACTCCCCTTACCTCAATTTTGACTTGTTTTTTAATTGTTTCGTGATTATGTGCTAAAAACAAAATATATAATCTCTAAAATTATGAATAGTTATAAAATTAAAATTGTCGACTGTGTTTGTTGAAAAGTTACCTAAACTCAAATGTCTTGTATTCTATGGTGATTGTGATCGTTTTATAGAGTTCTATATAAAGGTGTGTCAAATAAATTGCTATTTGCTTCCCATAAAATTATATAAAACAATTTTTTTAACTAATTAATAAAATAATCACAACATTTCTAAGTGGTCAAATGCGGGTAAATGATTGTTTCGGAGCGTATATTGACATTTCGAAAAACTTTTATCTAACTATGTTTTTAAATTTCATATAATAACTATAGTATGAAGAGAAATATGTTGAATATATTAATGCGAATGAGTTCAATTCATTATTTTATAAAATTACTGGTGAATGTATAGAATCACCAAAAGTAAAAGTAATTTACCAGTAATTTTTTTAATATACCTATCCACTTTGGTGAAAGTATGAAACATCAACGGTATTTTCTACATCTACCATTGATTTTATAAAACATATAAGTTATGCTGAATATATTATAAAACATAACTCAAAACTAATCAAACCTTTACTTAGCTTATTAACATTAACCAGTGACTGATGGTAATTTTATAAAATCACCGGTGACTTTATAAAATTTTCAGCGATTGAAATAGTGTTTTTGTAGATTCACCCAATGTAAAAAATACGAAAAGTAGCAACAGATGAATAAAGGCATCTGATTGGCTGAGCGTTTGAGTCACTCAGTACACAAGCCAGCTCGTTAATTATATTCTCAAAGATAATGGAAGATAATCTTAGTTGTTAAAAATTAGGTAATATGTTAGAATTTGGAAGAATAAATAAACCTTAAAAATACACACCTATACAATCAACATTGTTACTCTACTTATTAAAAATAAATGGTACGGACGACGGTGCACCGCACAGTCTTTCTCCATCTCTCATATTAAAATGGACTGATTTACTAAAAACTTGTAATAGTTGTGAAACGAAATAATAGATTCTCCATATTTTTACAGAAACACTCCACCTAAGGTCATAAAGGAAATAATATACACTGCTAGCTATTTAATTCCTTACTCCATGGCAATAGATTATTCAGAACACTTGCAGAAATGTAATAAAAGGGGAACATCTTTGTCCACCAAAGAGCATAATAAATTTCATATTTAAAAGATCTCCAAATTTATGTTTTTATATTTGCTTATATCTCAGAAACTATTGGTTTTTTGAAATATGTTTCGAATAAAATATTTGTTTTTTTTTAACAGTACAAAAAAAATACAGTTCTAAGTATTTTCGTATCTCAAATAGTAGCGGAGAAATGATCAAAATTGGAAATTAACCCTTATGTAAAGTAACCTTAAAGTCACTTTCATAGGAAATGTAAAATTGCCATTTTGTTTGTAATATTAAACAATACGTAAATAAAAACATTAAACAAAACATTTGGCTCTTCACTAAATATTAAAATAAAATAAACATATGTTTGTAATAATTTTCAAAACAATTAGGAGTTTTAACTTTTATTTATTTATATTTTATCTCTAGAAAAAAATTATTTCAATAAATTTATTTTGTGTAAGTGAACTTATCTAAAACTATGCAAACTAATATAAACATCCTAGGCCAAACCTAAATACACTTTAATTGACTTGTACCAATTAGAATAAAACTCTGGTAGTCCGAGATTCCGGATAATCTGATCAGGGGGCCATTTATTGGCATTCCTTTACCCATTTCTTGAGTTAGCCACAAAAAAAAGTGCCCCATTAAACTTGGCAAACAATTACTATTTCAATGTTCGACGACTATTCAGATATTAAATTAATGTTGAGGAACCAAAAAATTACATTTTAGAATTAATTTCATTTCTGTCACTAATGCTTTTCCAACTACAAACTTCTTAGCTAGTTTAGTCGCAATTTTACAATTACCGAGACATTTTAAAACTTCCTGTTTTTTTTTCCATAGACGTGTCCACAGAAGGGCACAGGTAGGCCCCCCTTTTGTTCTTTCAAATATTATGTTCAATGAGGCAGGCACGCACGCACACACACACACACACAGCTGTAAGAAATCATTGCTTCTTGTGAGAAGGATGCATATAATTCTTATTACAATTTAAAAATAACTCTAAATAACTTCCAGAGTCTTATGATTTGATCGCTCTTAATAAAATATAAAGATATGGAAAAAAAATCCAGGAATGGACTACTCTGAATAGCTTCCATAAAGAAAAGCTATATTTAAATATATTCTTATAAAAAACTTTGGGTCAGTGGCGGTGGAATCGACGGGTAAGGGGGGGCACTGCCCATGGGACGAATTAGCCCCCCATGGAAAGAAGTTTCTCTCTCCTAGATACATTTCACACACTTCGACAGTATTGAATATTAAACTAAAAGATTGCCTTAAATAGAACTCAAAATGATTTCTATGTGCATTAAATTTTCAAAAATTAACTGGAGAAGACCACACCCTATAGCTTCTAGAATAATGTAACTGTAAGAAAAAAATCAGTTTAGAAGCGCTCTTAAGGTGAGGTAGAAGGGATAGCAAGTGTTTTTACAGTTTTTATAGAATTGAAAGTTTTTGGCCAAAATAAATCAAATATTTCTCCAGTAGCAACATAGAGTTTAGTTTTCTGCACATGCTAATATCGACAGATCTTGAATATCTGTCAAGGGTGTCCTGGAATTTTGTCAAAACTTTTGAAATAAAGAGAAAAAGTTTTGACAAAATTCCAGGACACTCTTGACAGATATTCAAGATCTGTTGATATATTAGCATGTGCAGAAAACTAAACTCTATGTTGCTACTGGAGAAATATTTGATTTATTTTGGCCAAAAACTTTCAATTCTATAAAAACTGTAAAATTACTCGCGCACCCTTCTGCCTCACCTTAATAGCTTCTAGGGTCATCTAAATAAAAAAATCGAGGAAAGGGCCACTCAAGATAAGTTTAAAATGGTTGAAATGTTGAAGAATTTTCTTGCTATAAATACTACTAATGGATTTTGAAAGCCTTTAATTTTTAAAAATTGGCCAGTGGAAGATCACTTCAAACATCTGTTAGAGGCATCTACTTAATTTTCGGTAATTAATATAAAAATATTGTTAGATATAGGACTCTTGAAAAAGCTACATAGTAAATGAGTAAATACAGCATTTGACAAGTACAATCCAGCTCTTGGAAGCGTCTATCCCTTAGACATATTGATAGTCATTGCAAAAGCAACTTTATTTTAACTCACATTAAAAAAAACCATGTGTTTTAACGTAAACTGAGTATGCTATGACAGAAGTCGCAAAAAAAAAATCCTATCCACTGAGACCTTATTCATCGCTGTAGGCTGTGTGTAAGTTGATAAAAAGGAATGTTGACAACAGAAATAATATATGCGATAACATTAAATATTATCAAATAAATAATATTTATTGAGTATAGAAAAACATGAATATGATTACGATCAAACATTCTATAACAATCTTGCCAAAACAACCAAACAACCTGCTTTGGTATCCGCATGGTCTAAACTTTAAAGCATCGCTCTTGAAATAAACTGGACTGCCGCAGACGCAGAACTTGGGTTCGCATTTTGGCTGGTTGTACTGAGGGTGGTATTTCATAAACACTTTTTTACTCTCCTTTCACGCAAATGTGAGTCCACTTCCTCTAAATTGAACCATTCCTATCCCTAACTAGTTAGCACATTTAATACACATGCATGTATACCTAAAGGGTAGTAAGGTGTGATGATAAACAAATAAAATAAAACAAACAACCCAAACAGAATGTATGATTTCACTAAAATAAAGAACACAACACAACACTAATATTCTAGCTAAAAGAGATCACCTTTGCTTTTTCAAGAAAAAGCCTACATCAGTTTACATTCCTGACTGTTATCAGTAGTGTAATTCAATGGTGCTCAGCAAAGCTGGGCCTATCGTAAGTTTTTTTTTGCGATATCAGCATCTTTCACTAATTTAAATCATTTCTATAATAGAGTAAGGGTGAGAAGGGTTTAAAGTGAAGGTGCACTAGCAATTGAATGAAAATATGGAAAAAATTTATTTTATAAATTACGACCACAGTATTTTTTATTTGAAGATTTTTTATCGTACATTTTATGAACACACTGATTTTTCTACAAACTAAACTAAGTCTAGAGCAAAAACATCACCCAGTTCTCCAGCCGATAATAACTAACCAATGATATACTTTCAATCATGCCTGGATTAGAACCCGTGATCCCTAGGTCAGTAGGCACACGCGTTACCTACCGGCTGTTCTAAAGTGTACAACTTCCCTAAAATAAATTTGACTGAAATTCAAATCTTAACTTGATTACCAATGAATACAAGATGTAATGAAGACTTGAAGACTGTTCCAGATTTAAAAAAAAAAGCGTTATCCTTTGTAATAAATTACTATGTCATGGGAAAATATATTTAAAAATATTTAACATTGTCTAACCTTTTAATCTAGGAAACTAAAATTGTTTTTGCTATTATATGAATGTAAAATTGAATACACTTTGTACATGTACTATAAATTAGTGTTTGGACGAGATGTGGTGGCATTGTCCTAGTCTAGAGTACAGTTTTCAACGTTACCTACCAATTCAACTGTCTAAAATCACTCGAGATCATGCGGATCTGAAGTCGTGACATATGCTCTACCACTTCAAAATGCCACAACGTGTCAAGGGAAAGGGGCCTTCTAACCAATATATATATTTATTTATATAATTAAATTTGAACGATTTTTGTAATCTAACATAATTAACCCTTGTTAACTCAAAATATATTTAAAAAAAATCATTAGTCGACTGTTTCATGTTTTGCTAAAAGTTTTTTAAGAGGTTTTACAATTTTAATTATTTTTTTTTTACTTCGTGTAAAACATGTCAATTTCAGACTTTAAAAGCGTTTTTACTATTACTACAACGGCCATAAAATTATTGGTTTTCCCGCACGATTGAAACAAGACTTGTGACGTTAAATAGATGGTGCATCGTTACACGGGGGCATAGGGGCCTAATGTAGATTCTAACACTTTCATCAAAATAAAGTCTCAATCATTTTTTTCTCTAGGTTATATTACTTTTACTAGATGGATTAGTGAATGGTATAAAATATAGTATTTTTATTTTCTGAAAATAGATATGTTCGTTTATGAACTACAAAATGGCAACTTTACTTAGGTGGTAGAAAAAGGACCACGCTTGGGCCGAGACCTTTGGTTAAACAAAGACAACCAGTCCAGCGCCTGTAAGAACCCGAAAGAGCAAACGAAGAGTACAATGCCGTTTTACTATTCTTTTCTTTCTTTAAACTGCTGTCCTCCCCAAGATAATTACACATCCCTTCTGTGTGCTCGAGAGTGTTGTCTCTTGAAGAAAGAATGACAGAGTAAAAGAGGACTAGGCGATTGTCAGTTCACCGAGTATTTCCTCTCTATACTGGATGACTTGTCTCTGACGTATTCATCTAAGCTCCACCTCCCTCGCACACGCACGGGCTGCGCAACTTCAGACCTGGCATTGAGCTTTCAGATAATATCCTCTTAAACTTTCTTTAAACTCATTTGCTTTCTCTCAAACTCTTTCCCCCTCTCAAATTCTTCCTCCCTTTCAAACTTTTCCTTACACGCTCTCATATTTTCCCTCTCTGTCTCAAACACCCTTTTGTCTCAAACTCTCTATATCTGTCTCAAAGTCTTTATTAAAATCACTCTTTCCATCAATACTTTCTCACTCAATTTTTTTTCTCGAACTTTATCTCAATTAAACTATCTCTCTATGTCTCAAACTCTCTCGCAATCTCTTTTTCTACTAAGATATTGGTCTCAATCTTTCTATCTCTCTCTTTCACTGAAACTTTCTCTAACATTTTCTCTCGCGTTAATATTTTCTCTCTTTCATACAATACCTCTCACAGTCTCTTTCACCAAATTTCACTCTCACTCTTTTTTTCTTACACACTTTCCCTCACACACTTTATCAGTTACACTCCCTCACATCCTCTCACAAATACACTCTCTCTCTTTCTTTCACACATACACACACACTCTCACTTTTTCTCTCACTTATAATAATAATTATATATTTGGCCATTATGATATTGATGTTCACTGGCAAAATTTATTTCATACGTCGCTATTAAATGTTTTTAATAATACAATAAGCTTATATAAAATAATATGTTCATGTAGTGTTAGCATCGTTTTGGTCCAGTAAATTTAGGCAAAAATTGGGTGTCACTTCAGAAAAATTCCAATTGAGTGGGCTGAATCTTGGTTCCTAATTTTATTTTAGCCTTTCTAAATAAGTTTACAAAAGTCCCCATCATTCGAGTAAAAGGTGCTGAAAATGGTGTTCCTTTGGTGTTTCGATAATATCTTCGTTCCTATTAATTTTATAACCATGAGAAAAACTGTCAAAGAAATAAGATCGGAAATGTATCTAAAAATATGGTTTTGTGAGCTACTGATCTATTGTTTTGTTTGTAGAATTAATATTATAGAATTGTTGGAGTAAGTCTGTATGTAGGAGATAATTATGGCAACCGTCTCCATGGAAACCATCTCCATAGTAACCGTCACCATGGCAACCGTATCCATTAAACTGTCACCATGGCAACCGTCTCCATGCCAACCGTCACCATGGCAACCGTCTCCATGGTAACCATTTTCATGGCTACCGTCTCCATGCCAACCGTCTCCATGGCAACCGTCTCCATGATAACCATCTTCATGGCTACCGTCTCCATGCCAACCGTCACCATGGCAACCGTATCAATTAAACTGTCACCATGGCAACCGTCTCCATGCCAACCGTCTCCATGGCAACCGTCTCCATGGCAACCGTCTCCATGGTAACCGTCTCCATGGCAACCGTCACCATGGCAACCGTCTCCATGGCAACCGTCTCCATGCCAACCGTCACCATGGCAACCGTCTCCATGGTAACCATCTTCATGGCTACCGTCTCCATGGTAACCGTCTCCATGGCAACCGTCACCATGGCAACCGTATCCATGGCAACCGTCTCCATGCCAACCGTCACCATGGCAACCGTATCCATGGCAACCGTCTCCATGCCAACCGTCTCCATGGCAACCGTCTCCATGCCAACCGTCACCATGGCAACCGTCTCCATGGTAACCATCTTCATGGCTACCGTCTCCATGGCAACCGTCTCCATGGCAACCGTCTCCATGGTAACCGTCTCCATGCCAACCGTCACCATGGCAACCTGCTTCCATGGCACCGTTCATGGTAACCTCTCCATGGCAACTCCGTCTCCATGGTAACCGTCTCCATGGCAACCGTCACCATGGCAACCGTCTCCATGGGACCGTCTCATGCAACCGTCACCATGGCAACCGTCACCATGGCAACCGTCTCTCATAGGCAACCGTCTCCATGGCAACCTACCAGGCATCGTACCATGGCAACCGTTCCTGAACCTCCCATGGTAACCATCTCATGGCAACCGTCTCCATGGCAACCGTCTCCATGGCAACCGTCACCATGGCAACCGTAACCTCCACCCCCCCCCTGGCAACCGTCATCCATGGCCAACCGTCTCCATGGCAACCGTCATCAATTGGCAACCGTCACCATGGCAACCGTCTCCATGCCAACCGTCACCATGGCAACCGTCTCCATGGTAACTCCATGCACTCCATGGCAACCGTCACCATGGCAACCGTCTCCATGGCAACCGTCTCCATGGCAACCGTCTCCATGGCAACCGTCACCATGGCAACCATCCATGGCAACCGTCTCCATGGCAACCGTCTCCATGGACCGTCCATCACGTCACCATGGCAACCGTCTCCATGCAACCGTCTCCATGGCAACCGTCTCCATGGCAACCGTCTCCATGGCAACCGTCTCCATGGTAACCGTCTCCATGGCAACCGTCTCCATGGCAAACCGTCTCCATGGTAACCATCTCCATGGCAACCGTCTCCATGGCAACCTCTCCATGGCAACCGTCTCCATGGCAACCGTCTCCATGCAACCGTCACCATGCCAACCGTCACCATGGCAACCGTCTCCATGGCAACCGTCTCCATGGTAACCGTTCTCCATGGCAACCGTCTCCATGGCAACCGTCTCCATGGCAACCGTCACCATGGCAACCGTATCCATGGCAACCGTCACCATGGTAACCGTCTCCATGGCAACCGTCTCCATGGCAACCGTTCCATGGCAACCGTCATCCATCAGGCAACCGTCTCCATGGCAACCGTATCCATGGCAACCGTCTCCATGGCAACCGTCCCATGGCAACCGTCTCCATGGTAACCGTCTCCATGGCAACCGTCACCATGGCAAACGTCTCCATGGCAACCGTCTCCATGCCAACCGTCACCATGGCAACCGTCTCCATGGTAACCATCTCATGGCAACCGTCTCCATGGTAACCGTCTCCATGGCAACCGTCACCATGGCAACCGTATCCATGGCAACCGTCTCCATGCAACCGTCACCATGGCAACCGTCCATGGCAACCGTCACCATGGCAACCGTCACCATGGCAACCGTCATCCATGGCAACCGTCTCCATGGCAACCGTCTCCATGGCAACCGTCCATAACGACCATGGCAACCGTCTCCATGGCAACCGTCATCCATGGCAACCGTCTCCATGGAACCGTCTCCATGGCAACCGTCACCATGGCAACCGTTCCATGAACCGTCCCATGGCAACCGTCTCCATGGCAACCGTCTCCATGGCAACCGTCTCCATGGTAAACCGTCTCATGGCAACCGTCTCCATGGCAACCGTACCATGGCAACCGTCTCCATGGCAACCGTCTCCATGGCAACCATGAACTCTCATGGCAACCGTCTCCATGGCAACCGTCTCCATGGCAACCGTCTCCATGGCAACCGTCTCCATGGTAACCATCTCCATGGCACCGCAAACCGTCTCCATGGCAACCGTCTCCATGGCAACCGTCTCCATGGCAACCGTTCCATGGCAACCGTACCTACCATGGCAACCGTCTCCATGGAACCGTCACCATGGTAACCGTCTCCATGGCAACCGTCTCCATGGTAACCGTCACCATGGTAACCGTCTCCATGGCAACCGTCTCCATGGCAACCGTCCCATGGCAACCGTCACCATGGCAACCGTCTCCATGGTAACCATCTCCATGGCAACCGTCTCATGGCAACCGTCTCCATGGTAACCGTCTCCATGCAACCGTCACCATGGCAACCTATCTCCATGGCAAACCGTCTCCATGGTAACCATCTCCATGGCAACCGTCTCCATGGCAACCGTCTCCATGGCAACCGTCTCCATGGCAACGTCACCATGGCAACCGTCACCATGGCAACCGTATCCATGGCAACCGTCTCCATGCCAACCGTTCCATGGCAACCGTATCCATGGCAACCGTCTCCATGCCAACTGTCACCATGGCAACCGTCTCCATGGCAACCGTCTCCATGGTATAGTTATTAACTAGTAATATTTTAACTGTAATATTTTATTAAATAGTTTACTGCTCTCTCTTCAAGAAAATGCGTGTACACATTCTCTAAATTTGTATCTTGCTCGTCCCTACCCCACTAGTGGAACTGCAGGTAGCCCGGATAAAGTGTAAAATAAATAATAATGAGTCCTAAACTCGAGGGTTAGTTCTTAATATGTGCTACCCATCCGTCTGGAACTGAGCAAGAACTCATTCCTTCAACGAGTTAGTGCCGCCTACTACATCTGGGATAATACACATGTGCTAGGGAAGTCCTGGATGTAGGGATATAAGCCGGAACTAGAAACAAAACTTATAGCCTAAAATAAGTTATCTTTAAATTAGCAGAACCGGAACCAGAAAACAAAAATAAAAATGCTTAAGAACCCGAAATGGAACCGGAATTCATATATATTTTTAGATTAGTAAATGTTCTTATTGATTCTTAAATGTTCTTACGTTCATAAAAAAGTTATTTCTGAAGTTTTATTTTATTTTGAGAGTAAATTTTCCCTTTCTTCAGGATTTTTTATGAGAGTAGGATAAACTAATTTTCCAAGGGAATGGTAGAAGTATCAATGAGTACTTATCAGTAAGTACTTGTTAAGGGATTAACCACTGAAACAAGCAGTCAAATAACCAAAACATTAATAATAATAATAGTCACTACACCCTTGTAGTAGGAACAAACTTTTTATCCAAATTGAAGACAAAATTAATGAAATCCTACACAAAAAAACATCTTAGGCTTGAACACGAAATTAATAAGCTTATCAAACTACGGAAACTTACAAAACAAACAATTCATAAAAAGACCCATATATTTCGCCCAAGAATCTTAAACATAATTAAAAGTGAAAAAAAGATCTGCCAACTAGGAAAACACTACCTGGTTCGACCTCTCATAACAGCGTCCTGATTGGCCGAGACAAGTCACTTTGACCACGCCTCCTGCTCTCTGATTGGCTGTTATTTTCCCCCCACCCCTGCCTTTCTTTCCTCTGATTGGCTGTTATTTTCCCCCACCCCTGCCCTACTTTCCTTGATTGGCTGAGCCCTCCCCCTCCTCCCCCTCCAGCCATCCAACCACGTACATGTTGGTGAATAATTATCGTTAGTTGATTATTGTTAATTAGGAGTGTTGGAGTTTTTTATTCACGGCGGCCTTGTTGGTTCTTGCTTAATTGGTGAATAATTATCGTTAATTGATTATTGTTAATTAGGAGTGTCACGGTGGCCTTGTTGGTTCTTGTTTAATTGGTTGGAGTTAGGCGTTCCTCGTGCCATGGCTGCTGAGACCCTTCTCTATTGAAGGTAGGATGGGGGTGTCGGAGTTTTTATTCATGGCTGCCGTGCTGGTGAGACTCTTCTCTATCGAGTTTCAGTCGTGTAATGGCAACTTTCTCCTTCACTCCGCGTTGGTTTTCCCCCCTCCTCCTCCTACAGGCTGCAAACCACCTACAGGTTGATTCTTGCTTAGAGACGTGTTGAGACAAGAATAGCAGGTGTGTTCAACCCTTTCCCCTCCTGGCACCAGGTTGGGGGCAGAAAGTCAGGACAAGAATATATCGTGACCTCAGAGCTGTTTTATAGCAAACGTCAGGTGTGCTCACCCCTTTCCCTGTCAGCTTTCACTTCCGGAATTCACCCCACAGAGCTGAAAGGTGATCCGAAAATTCTGTCCCCCCCCCCCCCCCCCCCGCGAGCCTATCATGAACAAAGGGAGTCACTGCCCTCCCATAAAAACTTCCCAACGTGCTATTGCCTTTCTTCCTTGAAGGCCTTTACAAACACTTTGTAAATAACTAGGGAGGGAAACCTAACAAAAATGTTTTTTTCGTTTAAGTACGTGTATACTAAATGGCTCTACAAGTTTAGTATGAAAAAATAAATTATAATATTATTTAGAGAGAATTTAAAAAAACGCGTATTAATTAACTTAATTTTGTTTTGAAATCGCGGAAAGTATCGGTAACTGTTTTTTGTTCGAGTCATTATAAGTGGACAGCTATATTATCTTTGTCAATTTCCCAAAAAGACCTCCTTACATGTGAATCGAACCCGGGACCTTATGATTTCTAAAAGTTGAAACACCATTTTAACGGCGTATTTCTTGCAAGTACAAAATATTTTATTTTGAGTTGAACAAAAGCGTGTTCATCAATCGACCAAATAGTAGAATGTTCGAATCTCGGACGTGTGAACCGGGGGTGTTTTTTTTCACGCAAATGTGGGTTAACATACTCTAAATCAACCTTCCCAAGATGCATAAAAAACCTATATTAATTATCTTAATTTTGTTTTGAAATCGCCGAAAAGTGTTCACGCCTAATAGAATAACTCCTCTATTAAGGATGAAAAGCGACTCTATTAGTTACAAAATGCTTTCAATACGTTTAAAAAAAACACTAAAACTTACTAAGCATATGCCTCATACTTAACTATTCATTTTATCAAAATCATCAATGCCAAAGAGTTCCAAAACATTTTTTGTCAGTAAATTCTCAAATTAACATATCTACATCGGTATTAGAAACACACGGATATTCAAATTATCTAACAGGATAATGTTGTTGAACCACTCTTTGCTCCTTGGTTTATACTGACTAGCCTTCAAAGTAATTATAATTCTTTCAAAGGCTGTAGATTTTATTTTTTTGGATATGTCCATCACGAATCCGCCATTTTGGCCTCAGTACATACTTCGGAGTACAGACCGAATATTACTTCATGCAATTCATAGTTTACAACTCCCAAATAGACGAATGACAATCAAATGTATTTTTAAGCATTCCAAAACTCATTCACAATTGGTTCTCGTCCGCCCTAACCAGGCACACAGGGATAAATGATTTGAGGGAGGAAGATTTATGGCCGTCGTAAACAGTAAGATTTTAAAGCTGACTCGCCAAGTGGAGTGCCCGCTGTTCAATACAGGGTGTTTGGAAAATAAGTAAATATATGAGTTTGAGATACTATACATTTATTTAAAATTCACCCTCGTCAACGTGTTCAATAATAGTACCAGGTTCTGATATCCGCTCGGGCTACACGCCAAGACCTAATGCAATAATTACACTAGAGTGTTAGGTATGAGGAAGCCTGAATTTTAGAGGTGTGACCACATTTGCGTGAAGGAAGATTGTAAAATCCATGTGGGAAAAATACCATAAGTACATGCGACAGGTATTCGAATACCGAACTCTCCCCTCATTAGTAGACTTGTCTAATGCGAAAGTGAAGCCTTGGACCAGTGGTTCTTAAGGAAATGAAATTATCAACGTTATGCTAGTGTTGATAAAAAAAGATTAAAAGTAGTTTCATTCAATTATAATTTTTTTTAATTAGATAAGAGAAAAAGGATTTTTTTGTCTTTACAAAGACCGAAATGACGTACAAAAAACCAAAGAGTTGAGAGATTATTAATGTTAAACATGAGATTGTCGTTTATTATGGTTTCCAAACTATCCAGAGTGAAGTAGCCCTTGCAACAGAAAACATACATGTTGGAGTATTTATAAAAAATGTTGCAATTGTGACAAACACATTTTTTTCCCATACTGTCTATTGACTGAACAGTGTAGCTCTCTCCCTCTTGTTTGTTTTCTTCGCTCTCAATGGCCGATTATAACCTAGAGAGAGAAACCAGCCCGAATGTTTCACAGCCATTATTAACGGTCTAAGTTAACAGCCTGGAAAAAATTGTTCAATTCCCCCCCTCAGCATAAACGATAATACTGGTTTAGTCTTTAAAATAACTGCCCAATAAAGGGTCCCGGGTTCAAATATTCAAGCAGAACTTTAGTGTCTGTATCGTAATCGCCTGGTCCAGGGTTCATTTCCTGTACAAAGGCAGAAAATTATAATCGCCCCTTTAAATTCACGGCGCGTGTTGGGGAACAAAACCCCAACCGCTTCGTGTGTATATAGGTTTTCTATTCTGTAGGGTGATTGTGAGATGAAATGAAGGACCTACAGTTTAACGTGGAATCCGAACCACGGTGGCGGCCTGGCACTCCCCACATTCACAAGATGTCTTGTCAGAGGTGAAGGAAGGGTTTGTAAATCAGATAAATCTGTGCCGGGACCGAGGATTGAACCCCGGCCGCCAGCACAGAAGTCTGACACCCTACCCCTAGACCACCAGGTCACCACAGCCTATATGTACGCGTTGTAAAGGGACACTGGTTCAAATCCGTACAGGGGGTGAAAATGAGATATTATCTTACGGGATAAACGCATGGTCCAGGGTTCATTTCCTGTACAAAGGTGCTGCGAGGACTCACGACAAAGAGTGTGAACAAAAAACAGTTTGAGAAGTACAGTCTTAGACCGCGTGGCCAACAAAGCGGGTTCCATTTTTATTAATGTTCAGCACGCTGATAATAAAGATTAATAATTATTTTTAATAAGGATGGTATAGTTTCAATTTCAAAATATAACTGCACTAGTTACATATGCTCCCTTGAGAATATAAATATTTGATAATACTTAGGTATAGAGCCGTTTACCTGCGGATCATGAAACCCCTACCCCCTACCCCACCCACATTAGCCATTCCTGCGTGATTTATCATTAAGAAACATACCACGCGCCGACCTAAGAGGGAAAGAGACAGAGGATGCGAAACTTCGTTGAATACAAAAAAACTTTAGTGCATTCAATCTAGAATTGAACCCTGACCTCTAGGATTTCAGTTAAACACACTAGTGCATTAGCAGTTATGCAGGTACCCGTCTTAACGAGCGTTATCAAAACAATTGAGTGGCTTATACGTGCATCAAGAATCAGATAAAATTAGTGTAACGTAGATTCATACTAATAAATATGATGTGATTTTAGCTATGTAGTTCAAAATTTTTTAAATTTAATTTATTTAATTATCTTACTAATTATGAAGTTAAAAATTTAAAAAAATTATAATTGATAACTTAACTAGTAAAAGTGAGAATTAAAATACGGCAAAATTATTTACAGCTAGAACTGAGAAAAAAAAAACCATAGATATTTGAAAAAAAAAAGTTTGGTGAAAATGAGATATTATCCTACGTGGACCTGTATAGTAAACGCATGGTCCAGGGTTCAATTCCTGTACAAAGGCAGAAAATTATAAGCGCCACTTTAAACATTTATTAAATTCACGGCGCGTGTTATGGATCAAAACCCCAACCGCTTCGCGTGTATATAGGTTTTCACTCTAGACAGTTCCACTGACATACCGTTTTTTCAATGGAATCCGCTCTCCCCCACAAAACATCATGACAGTGAGTTAATATAGGGTTTCCAACCCTTGACGCATGTAAGACCGATTTCATTTAGGGTTAAAAAAACTCCCGCTAAGGTTTGTTGCAAGATCTACAATTTCCACCATGACAGAATTGACCTCCGCTGAACTCATGAAGAGAGAGTTTTACCCATTTAAGAGCCAATCTCTAGCACCCTTTACTAAGTAAGAATGGCACCCAGCTGATTTAAAAGGTGTGTACTCTCAGGAATCTAACAATCCAGAAAATCAGAATCTTGCACGGGCGAGTCAATATTAGATGAAAGGGGGATTTTGGTTCATATATATAGGGATGAGTTTTCAAGCAACCCCTACTGCCGTCTTCTTCTTCGTCAGTGAAATTAATAAGTTTTACTGAGCAGCTGCTTAATCAAGGCGATGGAAAACTCAGCATCAACATCATCCACACAAGGTATTTCAATTCGCTTCTGTTACATAGCTTAAAAAGTGTTTGATTTTTAATTTTAAATTGACTGTTTATTTGCTATGGTTAAATTTGTGTCTGTTCTAAATGAGAAGGCAGATAATAGAGAAAACTATCTGACCTTTGGCTAAACTGTATGTAATTCGCCGTCGTAATAAAACTCCCCCTTAACCTTTGTTGACATGTTTTGAAACAAAACTATCACTGTTACATAGCTTGAAAAGGGTTTGATTTTAAATTTAAAATTGTATGTGTATTTGCAAGGGTTATATTTGTGACTTCTAAAAGCTGGCAGATGTTTAATCTATTAATAATCCATGTTTGAGTAAAAATTTCTGGTCCAAGCGGCTATCGGACATTATAGGGCCCGATTCAGCTATTTAATTTTAAGTTGTCTGTTTATCAGAGTCATTTAATTTTCTATTATTTTTTAGTGAATTTATTAAATAAACGAATTTATAGTCCCTGCGGCCTTACAAAACCCAAATTTGAGACAGTTATACATTAAAAATAAAATCCTTCTAAGATATAGTCTGAAGATAGCTGATTCAAGGTAGATAATAGAGAAAACTATCTGACCTTTGGCTAAACTGTATGTAATTCGCCGTCGTAATAAAACTTCTCCCTAACCTTTGTTGTTGATCAGCTTATCGTGAATATTAAAACTTATATTGCCTATTTAGAGCCCGCATATCTACAGGAAGGAATTAAAGCTTAATAAACTAGATTTACTAAGGGACACCGTTGAGAGAATCTATGTTTGACCCTTGGTATGGGGAGCTATGCATTAATACACGTTAGGAATATCTTATATAAATAATATTAATATTTAGCACCGCGTCTTACTACCCGTTCGGATTATAAGCTTTTTTAAGTACTAATTACGCTAATGGGTTAGGAATTGGGAAGGTTGAATTAGAGGAAGTGAACCCGCATTTGCGTGGAGGGAGAGTGGTAAAAACCACCCCCAGTACGCCCGACCGAGATTTGAACCTCGATCTCCCCCGTCCTCAGCAGTCGAGCTCAAAGCGACAAGCGCGTTAGCCAACTACGCCACCGAGGCGGGTCTTATATAAATATAAACATATTTCTTAGGGGCAGTTTTAATAAATAACTGTAATAATAACTTATTATTCGCGAACGTGTAAAACTATTTTTATGTCTTCGGTTCATGCTTACTGACCCGCAACAGCGTAAGACGCGGCACCGTAATTAAAGATAAAGAAATGATCTATTGTGTTCATTAAAAATATCAATAAGAATCCTTATATTATTTTGAATACCAATTAAATTAAATTGATTTAGCTTATATTATATCTCCATTAGTTTCACAAATAGGATCTAATTTCTTGCCAGCATGAACGATACTTATATTTCAGCGCGTTAAAACAATTATGCGTGAATAAATTCCGCCCTTTCTTAATGTTTGTATTTATAATAGCTATCCGCTTTTCGGCGAAAAAAACCTTTCTTGATAGTTAAAAAGTTATAATATTATATATCTACAATTACTTATATAAATAAATGATACCGGGACTTTCTCTCGCTTATTATCTTTTCGAGAGTAAGTGATAGGTCAGTAGAAACACGCAGTTTTGTGAAACTAAATAATAAGTATTTACGGTGTTTTAGAAACACTACACAAAAGATCATAATATACTCTGTTACCGATTCTAAGTTACTAGAAAACTATTATCCCCATATATTTTCACGTTTACAATACTTTCTCTTTAGCTTAAGACCTCTAGGTTTGACCCTTGGCATGGTGTGAGCTATGTGCTAGCGCCTCTATGGAGCAACTTTCCTATTGATCATCTTTATAGATAACCGTAATAGTAACTTATCATTGACATATTTATATTCCTTGCTTGCGTCAACAGAAAAAAATTAGCGTTTTATAGATATTGATAATATTTATCAAATGTCTCCCTTCCTATAGTAAATAAAGTCTTGATTATTTATGACAGAACACGGCTACACGACGGAGGATTTGGTCCACTCTTCAAGGGACAACTCAGAGAGTATCCTTCTTTTCGGACCCCTTACCCCTGTATGTGAGTCGCGCCTGAATAGCAGCGGGGCCGCTCAACAACGCGCATTTGCCCCTAATAACCCCACAGCCCGCAACCCAACACAATTAGGCAGCCATGGCGGTATCCGTAAGCCGGCGCAAGCAAGCTATTGAACCCTCCATAAAACACACCGACCCATTCCTACCATAAGGAACCAACCCATCAGACCCGTGTGTGTTGTCAGGCCTCAGCCAAGGGGGGTGCTTCCATAGTGCTTACAATAATTGACGACCCTAAGCCATAGGTTTTTTTTAAATGTGTGTCACGTCCCCACCCCCTTCAAGATAAAGCATTTAGGGTTATGTGTGCCTAAAATACGAACTTCTTGTTTAATTTCTTGCCTGCACTTTAAATATATATTCATGAAGGATACTTTTTTCTCTATCAGGAGTCTCTGGTTTGTTGAAAAAAAACTATTATGTGTACCTAAAATACGCGCTTTATTAGTGTCTGTATTTATAATAGCTCTCTGCTATAGATTGACGCGAATAAACTTTATCATTCGTTAATGAATAAACAGGTTATAAGTTATTTAAATTTAAATGACACAGTACACCGCAAAGTAAAACCTAACTTAATTGCTTAGAGGGATCCTGGTGGAGCGCTGACGGACTAACGATGGTGCAACAGGCAGCCGAATTAGCCCAGAGTAGGGAAAGTTTGAGGCTGGCGGATAACCTCGTGGAGGCTATGGTCGTCTATCTGGTCGACGTTGTCCGCCAACAGCGTTCAAGGGAGCAGCTACCTCCAGGCACTGATGTTCCCCGCTCTACCCGAATCCCCGAGGCACCCTTGAACCGGTACGACATGGACATTCAGTACAGGGAAGCGCTTCCTCCACAACATCCTCCAGCTTCTCCAGACGGCTCCCTGCAGGACATGCAGAACTTAAGGGGGCCTCCGGACAACTGGCCGACGGCGTTTCAGGCCCTGCGGTCTCCAGGTACTTCGGGGCCCCCTAAAACTATTTCACACGTGCAACCTTCAGGGGTACGGACCGGCCGCATTGCCAAGAGTAGCGCAAGACGACCTGTCCGAACCACGTTTTCAAGATCTGCAAAAAGCAACAACGATATTATCCCTACAATAAACCTTGCATCCCCCTCGCCAATATTAATTACAAACTCTCCAGTTGAAAATAGTGATTCGGATATCGATATAGACGCGGTGATGAGAAAGCTGCTATCCCGTTATTCGACCCTTGATATATAATAAGTAAAACAGTACGCCATCAAATTTATTTTAATCCTCCATTTTATATTAATTACAAATATAATAAATATATTATATAAAAAAAAATTTCTAACATTAAATTTCTCGTTGCGTTAAAGTAAATATATTATTATATCAACATATTTTTTGCCGTCATTAAATTGATTGTCAGTGTTTAAGTAACTAATTTGTTTTGTGTAAATGTTATATACCATGCCAGTGTGTATAGTTTCATATTTAAAACGTAACAACATATTAATTTAAAATCATTTCAAAATCCTCATAAGTGTATTACTTGTGTTTTTTTTGTAAAACTTAAATATTTTTTAGTTTGTAAAAGTTAAATATTCTTTTGCTGCCATTAAATTTCTGTTTTGTTTAAGATGTATAGTGTAATATTTAAACTTAACAACCTATTAATTTAAAATAATTTCAAGATCCTCATAAGCGAAGTATTTTGGGAATAAATATTATAAAACTGTTATGCTTGTGTTTTAACGTCTACACACACACCACCCTCCTATCCTATAAATACAAGCTCATATAGCTTATAAGCTCAGGCTCAAACAATATAGCATACGCCCTCAGGATTTAAAAAAATATGACGCTCAAATTATCATACAGACAATTGGGCAGTTTACAGGCTCTTTGGGTGGCAACAATGCTGCCGCCTCCTTCAGGTCTTTGATTCTCCAACCAACTTATTTTATTGACGATCGGCAATTGATTAATTTAAAACATTCATAACAAGCAGCAATAGGTCTTTTGACCAATACATATAAAAGACGTCTACCAGCTAGAAAATGAGTAGGAGTCAATTTTATTGTTAGTTTTTTATTGACAATCAACGATTGGTTAATTTAAAACATTCACAACAAGCAGCAATATTATTTAGGTCTTTAGACCAATACATATAAAAAGCATCTACCATCTAGAAAATGAGAAGGAGTCACCTCCAAAATAATTCAAGACACTTTGAGAGGCGCTAGAGTGTATATTGACAATGTCTCCACAGTTTTTACCTGGCAATCTTACTCTTCCAACAAACTCAAGCACAATAACATTAGGTTCCGGCTCTTCCGATAGCACAACGTTATAACTTTAGTTTTTCTCAAGTTCGTTTAAGCACTTGACACGATTGTATTCCTCTTTCTCGATCAGGTCTAACGCACTGCATAATACCTTCTCGTCCCAACAGGTATCCTGGTGAGCAATATTTTGATGACTTTTGTGGCGAATAAGATTGGAGAGCTTTGCGTAGGATCCGTGGCATTTAAACGGCATAATGTCAATTGGAGATGCAGCAAAAGAAATAAACACTCACAAACTCTTAACTTTTTTTTTCAAAATGTCACCGCTAGCTCCGATGACAGCAGCAGAGTACGTCTAGTTTATTAATTCACTTTTAAACATCACACTTTGTCCTCCAAGATATATCATACAGCGTGCTTTAGATTTAAAGCGCTTACAATCCAAATAATATATTGACTTTGAAAAGGAAAACGTTACCGAAACTGCCCAGGCTGAGTATGTAGTCGGCGGGCGTTTCACCTATAATTTTAACGTTTGAATAATTTCTGTAAATTGTTAAATCCTCGAGATTTACAGGTTCTTCGGACTTTACCTACGGTGATGGCGGGCACGTAGGTGACTGGTAGACAGACGACTCTGACTGTGGATACGCCAGTGAATCTGACGCAGGTGACCTACTGACCGGTAGACAGACGACTCTGGTGGTGGGATCTCTGAGGCTGGGTACGCCTGTGACTCTGGGGCCGTGTTCGCCTGTGTCTCGGGGGCGGCGACGGCGGCGTCGTGTGGTGCGGCGGTTGGAAGGGCGGCGGTGGTGGTCGTGGCAACACAGCTACCACATACCCCTTGCGGAAGTTGTAAACGGCGCACGTCATATCACACATGTATGTCGCTTCGATTCTCTCATGGGTAGTACTTCCATCGCTCTTATCGTGTGACAGGTCGAGTCGCAAAACTCGATATAGCCTCGCTCCTCTATTTTATAAATTACCTGTCTCTCACTCACCGCCACACTGGAACATTCTCCCCCGTCATATAGGCACACCCCTCAATCGTATGACCAACAAACATTAAATTAATATAGCCTGTTCCAAGCATGTTGAACGTTCTGTACTAACCGCACCGCCACCTGTTGGTAACTGCATCGCCGCTTAAACGCGTTCATAGTTCACAATGTTAGGTGAACCGGGTTTTACTCCGGTGCAGGTAAATACCAGTTTTTCTTTATTTAACTCACACACGTCTTCATCTGTAAGAGTACAAAACCGACGGGGTAGAAATACACAAAACTCGCCGTCTAGATAGGCTATTAGACGTCTCCCGAACTTTGTATTGACTGCTTTTAGTTTATCCACCGAGTACTTTTGATCAACGGCTAGATCACACAATTTGACGGTCTGCACCGCGTTGCCAATATTTACCAGCTGCTGTAACTTGTCCATCTTACCCGGCTCTAGACAACCAAGTGAGGCCCCCTCTTTATACCCTCCCTCCCTCGTTCGACGTCACACGATATATTCCTGTCCTGACTTGTCTGCCCGCCAACCTGACGCCCCGATGACCTCAATATATATTCTTGTCTCAACTCGTCTTGTCGAACCAGGGAAAAAACCGTTGCCCGGGGGCAATGACTATTCTTGTCTCAACTTGTCTTGACGACCCGCCAACCTGGTGCCAGGGTTGCGACATAACACGCAATGGGAAAAAAACAGGTTGTACTGTCCATGACGGATACACACATCCGTGCGTTGTGAATGACGATACCGAACAAACAATTTTAGTAGACTTTTGTACCGGGATAGCGGCCCCTAACTGAGGATTCGGTGGCCCCTGATTGTGCATGTGGCAACACGCAATGATTACGTCATAGGAAAAAAACAGGTTGTCCTGTCCATGACGGATACACACATCCGTGCGTTGTGAAAGACGATACCGAACAAACCATTTTAGTTGACTTTTGTACCGGGATAGCGGCCCCTAACCGAGGATTCAGTGGCCCCTGATTGTGCATATGCCAGCTAGAGTTGCGACATAACACGCAATGGAAAAAACCCCATGGTTGTTGAGGTCACGATATATTCTTGTCCTGACTTGTCTGCCCACCAACCTGGTGCCAGAGGGGAAAGGGTTGAACACACCTGCTATTCTTGTCTCAACACGTCTCTAAGCATGAATCAACCTGTAGGTGGTTTGCAGCCTGTAGGAGGGGGAGGGAGGAAAACCAACAGTGGAGTGAAGGAGAAAGTTGGCATTACACGACTGAAGCTCGATAGACCACCAGCACGGCAGCCATGAATAAAAACTCCGACACCCCCCATCCTACCTTTGATAGAGAAGGGTCTCAGCAGCCATGGCGCGAGGAACGCCTAACTCCAACCAATTAAACAAGAACCAACAAGGCCACCGTGACACTCCTAATTAACAATAATCAATTAACAATAATTATTCACCAATTAAGCAAGAACCAACAAGGCCGCCGTGAATAAAAAACTCCAACACTCCTAATTAACAATAATCAATTAACGATAATTATTCACCAACATGTACGTGGTTGGACGGCTGGAGGGGGAAGGAGGGGGAAGGAGGGAGAGGGCTCAGCCAATCAGAGGAAAGTAGGGCAGGGGTGGGGGGAAAATAAGAGCCAATCAAAGAGCAGGAGGCGTGGTCACTTGACCAGTATCGGCCAATCAGGACGCTGTTATGAGAGGTCGACCCAGGTAGTGAAAACTTAATACTTGAATGTTATAAATTCAACTGCCACACATCCTCTATTATAAACAAAATACACTCATTTATCATAAACCGTGAATATGCCATCCAACATATTAACATATGGATATTGACAAAAAAGATCAAAGACGATACTTAGTATCCAACCAACTTCAAAAATCATCCAGAACCATTCTAACAAAACAAATTCATATATGAACGTTCCACCCTCCAACAACTAAAGAATACATTTCTTGGCAGTAAAATAATCAACGTCAAAGCCGGCAAAGGTACCGTAATATCAAAGTCAACAATGATGATTGTATTTCTAAAACTTTGGTCAATTTCATACATAATAATATCGTTAAATTGAAAACCGATCCAAATACAAAATATAATAAATGATAATTAAAAGAAAATATTAACATCTTTAATAATTTATCCTAAGGACAACGTCATACTTAATATTAATCCTAGGCACCTATCTTCACATCTTTAACTATAATACATAAACCAAACATTCCAATAACTCCTCTAGTTAACTATAAAACGCTCCAGCTTATAAAATAGTCAAAAAATTAACTTAAAATATTACAGAGCAATTTACAAACTTATACAACATTAAAGGTTCCTGTGATCTAACAAATAAATTCAAAAACTTATCCCTTGGTTCACAATCCAAGTTTATGTTACTAGACAATAATAATGTATACACTAATGTACCCATTATCAAAACATCATTATTTCAAAAATACATTAAAAAACAATAATTTCTTTAATGAAGACATAATTCAAATCACCAAGTTACTTGAAACGATATTCAATCAAAATTATTTTCAATTTAACAATAAATTATATATTCTCAAAAAGAGGGTCATGCCATTGTTTTCCTCATTTCTTGTATAGTGTCTGAATTATTTACGTAAAACCGTGTATTTAAAATTATTATTTATTTATTTAAGGTAGTTTACATAAACTTTTTGAACCAATATTTTATAATAAGAACACGAGAATTTCTCTGAGTGAGAGTGAAAGGGTCTAACAATTTTGCCGCGAAAAGTATTTACACATACATTCCAGGGTTATTTTTCATTTTACAATCAACATGGGACCAACAGACTTACTTCCCCTCCAAAGGAAGTTGTACTGCGGTTTTTTATTACTCAAGAAAAATCAATCGACCTCAGCTGGGTTTAAACCCTCGAACATCTGGTCTTGAGGTGAATAATTTACCCCGAGACCCCTGAGGTCGACCCTAAAATGATTATCATCCCAGCCTCTTCATAATGAGTTAATTATACTGTAGATATGTTGGTGGCATTGTCTTCATTTACGACAAAATTCTTAATGATTCTTTCCCAAATAAAATTGATATTCTATACCAGTGGTCACCAAATGGCGGACCACCAGAAGAAATGATGCTATTTTAGTGGTGGGCGGGTAGTATACATGGAAGGCTGGCAATAATAAATAACAAAAAGGAAAGAAATCACGTTTTTGAAATAGTATGGATCCATAGGGCTTGAACTTGAGCCAATGTTAAAGTTTTGCCGAGTTTTTAAAGCGGACATCCAACAAAAATAATTAGGGACCTCTGTTTTAAACAATATCCATCCCAAACTAAGTTTCACTAATGAATATGAACAAAACAACAGCATCAACCACTCGGATCTACAAATCATGAACAATATAAATCACAAATTTTAATATAAAATCTATGTAAAACCAACCCAGACCGACGCTATTATACCAAACTCTAAATATTCCTAATCTAACAAAGTGGCAACTTTCAATAGGCTCATTTATAGACTAATCTAAATCCCGTTGTCTGAGAAAATTTTAAATCTGAGCTGAATTAAATAAATAAATAGCATTAGCCAATTGATATCACATTTAGTATATAAACAATTCTTAAAAAATCTCAATCTACCAGAGAATCTAATCTCACAAATATTCCTGATAACCTTATCCAACCTAAATGGATCAACTCCAATCACATAGGCAAATATGTAACAAGTTACAAGACAGATTTAACAACTTGCGAGTTATGGCTTAATCGAATGGGGGTCACTCACCGAACCTCCAAGACGAGCTGCAACACGCGGCACGAGCACCGACCTGCTTACTCCAAACAACCACCCGATCGAAAGGCGCCACCTAGCGTCAAACCCGAGACTGGCGAGAAATAAAGGAAGATAGTTGTTTCTTCCGGCCACGTCAAGCTTCGAGACGATTCCACACGTCACTCGACCCCGTCTCTCGCTTCTCCTTCCTTCCCTCTCCTCGCGTCCCTCCCCCTCTCTGTCAACTTTAACTTTGTATATATAGTGGTGCGCTGGTGGTCTATGGTCACTTATTAGACCACCAGCTTATCGAGGTGAGAACAACGACGTAGGGCAGGGGATTATCATTATTGTCTGTATCTAAATTATATTTCGGCGTAATGGGGGAAAACTTTCTAAATTATTGTTCTGCACACAAATCTTAGTTTAAATATGTAAACTTACTACGGCATGCGCTTCTCGCTGTTGTCAAAATTTTGTCGCCTTTCTGCCGTCTTTTTGGGCTCCAGCCCTATTTATTGCGCCTATTGCTTTGTTGGTATATTTACATACTATTGAATACGCAGAGTAAAACCCGCGTCTTGGGCTTACTTCCCATCTAGCATTTATTTATTAGTACGCTTAGGATTAGCTGTCGTCCGGGTAGATTACATTGTATTAGGATACAGGACACTAATAGGATAGATTGGACTTGGTCCACTATTGGTCGTTATTATTGTATAACGTTATGATATTAGTTGGGGGTTGTGAGCGCTTAACGCCTATGTGTTACGCGGGACTTTTGAATATCATAAACTTTAAAGACCACCCTTTTTGGATTGGATGTTCTTCGAACCTAGGACCATAGACTTTGGTATAAGTTAGTTAGGATTATTGTCTGATATGTTTAATTATGTTCGTCGTGCATTGTTGCATTGTTGAGTTATGGTCTCCGCCATCTAAATGGAACTATTTCTCGTTAGGAAGGAAGACGCGCTTCACGCTCTATGTTTTGTTGATTTCTATAATGTGTACCTTTTCATTGTTTATGACAAATAAAGAAATGTTATTAAAATTAGGCCATTTCGCCTGATTTTCCAGTCATCCTCACCCTAGTATAGGAAAGGGGGGTTGCAAATAAACCAGCAGAATAACAAATCTCAAAACAAAACATAATATCGAAATAAGTTGGTGGAAGGTTGGTGAGATGTGGAGGAGAGATGGGTGAAAGTTGGGTTGGAGGTGGTTGGGATCTACTTTGAAAGTGTGTGGGAGCTGGATGGGAGCTCTGTGGGAGGTGGTTGATATGTGAGTTGGAGGTTGGTTGGAGGTGGGTGGGACGTGGGATGAATGTGAGTTAGAGGTAGTTTAGAAATGGATGAGAGGTGGGTGAATATTGTGTGGTAGGTGGTTGTGATGGGGAGAGTTTGGTTGGAGGTGTGAATTAAGTGGGTGAGAGGTGGTTGGAAGGTGGTTGAGATGTGGGTGGGAAGTTGGTGGGAGGTAGTTGATAGGTGGGTTATAGGTGGTTGGGAGGGGATTAGGATGTAAGTTGGGAGTGCGTGGGAGGTGGTTGGAATGTGGTTTGGAGGTGTGTGGGAGCTGGATGGTAAGTGGGTGGGAGGTGGTTGGGCCATGTTTCGGAAGTGGGTGGGGGTTGGAGGTGGGTGGGAGTTTGTAAGTGGGTGAGAGGTGGATGAAAATTAGTTGGGAGGTTGTTGAAAGGAAGGTGAGAGGTCATGTGTGTGCTATTGTGGGGGGTAGTTGGTGGTAAGAGGGTGGGAGGTGGGGGATAAGTGGGTGGGAGGTTGGTGGGGAGAGCGTCGGAAATGAGGTTGAAGTGGGTGGGAGGTTGGTTAATAGTGTTTTGGAATTGGGTGGGGAAGGAATGGGGAGTGAAAGAGAGGTGGGTTAAAGGTGGGTGGATTGTGGTTTGGAGGTCTGTATAATGTGGTTGGGAGGTCGGTGAAATGCGGGTGGGAGTTGGGTGGTAGTTGATTGAGAGGTGGCTAAGAGGCTGACAGGAGATGAATGGGAGGCGGTTGGGAGGTGGAAGGTTGATGGATTGGAAGTGTGTGAGGGGTGGGTGAGAGATAGGAGGGAAGTCGGTGGAACGTGGATGGGTGATGGGTCGAAAGTGGGTGTGAGGTATATGGGATATGGATGGGAGGTAAGAGGTGGGTGGAAGGTGGTTGGTAGGTGGGTGGAGAGTGGGTAGAAGGTGGGCGGGAGCTTGTTGGGAAGTTTTTGATGGGTAGCTGAGAGGTGGGTGAAAGGTGGTTAGAATTTGCATGGTAGTTGGTTGAGAGGTATGTGGGATGTGGGTGGGGAGTGGGTGGGAGGGGTGTTAGTAGTGGGTGGAAGGTGTTTGAGAGTTGGGTGGGAGGTTGGTGAGGGAGGTGGGTGAAGAAAGTGGGTAGGAGATTGGTGAGAGAAGTTTATTAAGTGGGTGAGACGTGGGTGAATATTGCTTAGACTTTAGCCTTAGCCTTAGCCTTAGCCTTATGATGAAATAACACTTCCATCCCATACATGTCAATTTCAATAGCCTTGTAGCCATCTCAGACCAAGAAGCGCAGATAGCCTCCAGATGAAGATCAAATACACTCTAGGTCTAAACGTAACAGGAAATTTACAATTTGGATGTCAGATTAAGATGTATCAGTCTATTGTGATGTTAAAGATGCATTAGTAGGAAGTGATGGATAAGCATGACAAAAAGCTATGAAAAGGAAATAAAATCAAACTTAAAAATTAAACTTGGGACATTGTAGATCTAGAATAAGGTGACGATGTGGTAGGTAGCAGAATGGTATTAAAATATAAATATAAAGCCAAAGGGAATTAAAGAAAAGGAAAGCTCGTCTTGTTGCAAAATGTTTTGCTCAGTGCCCCGGAATTGACTTTGTTGAAACCTATGCTCCTGTCGCAAAACTGAGCTCAATTAGAGTTCTTCTTGGAGTGGCACTTAATCAAGACATGAGAATTACTCAAATGGATATTTCGATTACCTTCCTCAATGGTGAACTTGAAGAAAGAATTTTAATGCAAAAACGATACAAACTATAAACATTTTTATGTGTCATAATGATGGAAGAAAGCCACAACAAAGACAATTCTACATTTATCAAAGCTAAGAAGACCCTAGAAAAGCTTCGAAAATCAGATAAGGACAAAGTATGCCTACTTAAAAGAGCAGTTGATGTCTTGAGACAAGCTGGTAAGAAATGTTTTAAAAGGTTGGACTTGAAACTAAGCAATTGGGTTTCGTTCCCTCACAATCTGACCATAGTATATACACATCTACTACTACTAAAGAGAGGGAACAGACATTGATAGCCATGTATGTAGATGATATTATAGTGGCATCAAGAAATCGGCAACATCTGAATGAATTAAAACAAGAACTAACGAAATCCTTTGAAATGCGAGACCTTGGAGAACTACATTATTGACAGCATTGGCTGGATGCCAAAAGTGTTTTACGCTACTTAAAGGGAAACAAAAATCTCGCAATGGTTTTCAAGAAAACTCGTGAACCACTTATTGGTATGGCGAATTCTTATAGGACAACTGGAGAAGATATAAGATCTTATTCAGGATACTGTTTCCAGATTGCAGCGACTTCCATCAGCTGGGAATCAAGAAATCAGAGAACTGTGGCTCTTTGTATAGCGGAAGCAGAATACATGTCATTGACAGAGACAGCAAAAGAAGCACTACACTTAAAACACTTACCACACGACATGGGCGTGCCTCACCAATCATTTGAAATACTTAAAGACAATTTGTCTCCACAAAGTTTGACTAAGAATAACATCATAAGCTCAAAGTCCAACCATATCAGCATTAGAGAACACTTCATTAAAGAAAAGGTACAAGTTGGAAACATCATCATAAACTACAAGCCAACGGAGACATTGGAAGCTGATGTTCTCACCAAGGCATTGGCCTCTCCCAGGCATAGTCAACTAGTATATGCTTTTGGACTTGTACGACGATTCTGACGAGTGAGGCGTGTCACCTCCCACGTCGCATCAGTGGAGAAGGGCGTGGTCATAGAGCTATTGGCAATGGTCCCCTAAATTTAAGGTCGGCCCCAAGAGAGTTTTTATTGTTGGGCGCCACCTCGTTGGCGATAGTGAGTCTGAACATTAACGAGGAAATTCGTTCAGTCACCAGATGTAGATATGAAGATCAACACTCCCCCTCGTAAGGTAGACCAGGACAAATAAGGGACCTCTCGGTCAGGGATAAACTGCTTGGAAGACAACGAGGCTCCCCATTAAACACATAGGCCTTCATGGGTTTACCATGATCCCATCTGCCATACCTGATAATTCCTAATATAGATTAGAGTTATCCAAACCCCGGAAAATGGTTTCCTAGGGTCACTATAATAGTTAACAAAACAAATATTGTTCAATAAGCCAGAAGGGCTTACACAAAAAAAAATCAGGCTAAAAAAATTATTCCTTATCTCAAATTTAAATTCACACATTACTTTGGTTAAAATATTTTCAATTAAATGTTTGGTTAAGCCTTAATCTTAATTTCATTAGACAATAGATTCAAGCTATAAGCATGAATGGAATGTGTTAAACATATTATTATTTAAATAGTGAAAATGTAAGTCGCAACATTAATAGGTTAGTTTAAAAATAAATAGTAAACTACTTTACAATTTTATCACGGAAAACAATTTATTGACTTTACACATACTTCAGGAAATATAAACATTGGGAGCTGCGAGTGGCCACTGCAAAAATTAAGTAAAGTGAACATCTCAACAAAACCTAACGCTACTGTACAATAGGCACAACAGTCACTTTCTAAGATAGTGCCATCTAAAGTCCATATTCAAATACCATCGTCTTTGCCGAAAAAAAAGAACACAAATATAGCACTTAGCAGTCTCTGCGAGTCCTGCGCGTAACCATACACTTTACGTAGATCTTCAGGAGTGTCCAGTTGGTCGGCCACTCGTGAGTGCCTCTGGTCACTAGCCCCGGGTATGCAACCAGTGAAGGAGTACCGCTGATGTGATCCGTGGTTGACCGTACACAGTCCGAGAACCAAACTCCCGTCCCCAGACGTCGAACCCAGACCCTACAAACCCCATAAATATGTAGAATAGTTCCAACTAAAAATATAACCCCTCTTTACAAAGCTCAATACAATTTAACAGTACCTTCAGAAGTTATAAATACCACTAACATTCAAAGCCCCCACATTATAGGACTCAAAATTCTAAGTTACTGCTCCAAAACTGTCTGTTGGGTAATATGAGCACACTAATAACAAGCTTAACGTAAATATATTATTTACATAACTATAACCCCTCGCTGCATACAATAACATGTACATAAAATGTTCTACTCCTTATGTATTTATCATACCAGTAGTGCAATTAGACAAAAATCATAAGTGATCAATCTAACTAGTTGAAATAGATAGTACATAAGCTAAGGATTAATTAATACGAATGGGTCTACCTTACCCCTGCCACAAAACCTCGTTCCAAATCCTCCCCACGGAGACAGAGGGTCTTCACACCCAGGCGTTCAAGTCCAACACACGTACACACACGAGTCCGTACCACAAAAAAAAACTGACTCAATCTCTTCTCATATAACTCAACCACAGTTCACCACTCAAGTTCTCACTTAAGCCACGGATAGTTCATAGCGCTGTCGGATGTACTGTGCCACCACGTGGCGTAAGTAGGCACCGTTAACTTCCACGCACCCCAGGACGTATCCGACTACTGTGGGCATGCTTCCACAATAAACAACTCATTTATTTAGCGGGCCAGACTAAATATCGGAGGAGAGATCCATGGGACGGGAAACGTTACAGGCGAAGTGTTGAAATAAGACAGAACATTAAACAATTAATCACTCGCCAAAGACTTGTGTTCTGATATGTTAATGCTAGATCCTGTATCCAACTCAGTTCAAGGAGATCCTATATCCTGTCATCATTGTTTTGTTCTATGTTGCTGTTGATAAAAATATTCGCCATTGCTAGTCTTAAAATTTATTAATATAATAATAAACTAGTTCTTGCGATATAATTATTCTTTAAATTTATACAGGTAAACAAATTTTGACAGAGGAACCTCTCGGATAAAACTGTAATTTTAATCGAAAATCTGACTCATTCATTGAATTTTCAGCTTTTATTTATTTATTTACACCGTCAAGGAAACCCTTATTGTGTGATGATTTTATTTATTTAAATAAGTAGTCTAAGGTCTTTGTTCCTGGCTACAGATTCAGTTGTCTCGGGTTCAGTGGCTCCAGAAGAACTTTAAAAGGAAGGTCAGTGTTGGGATTGTGGGGGCCATACAACATATCAAGAGGAAGGAAAAAGATTTGAAAATAAAACTTGTTGGTAACCATTGGCGTTGAAATTCATCATGGATATACAAACATTTCTTGTATATTGTAAATTCTGCGCCCCTCAAGCAGAATTTGTTCTTTATTTTCGGTAAATGTGTGAACCAAACTTTAGATACCGTGAAGAGTGTGACTCTCTTTCTAGATTTTTATTTAAGCTGATTAAATTATTAGAGAAACGGCTACTGTTATATAATTAAAGATTACCTTGTGACAACAGTCATAGATGAAGCGCCCTTTAAACTAGGATCGACGCTAAGAGTTACTGTCATAAAAATAGTCATGAACCACTCTACGATTCGTGGGTCAGTGTATTTCACCAGTAGCAATGCTTATGAAATAGTTTAATTATTTTACAATAATAATATCTTAGACTCACGCAGAACACTCTTCTTTCACAAAACCAAATTTATAATTACTTTTGAGGAAATAGTCATAGAAACAAAACAATCTCGAAGACATTGTTAAAATGTGTTTTATTTTCAAATTTGTATGTATTATTGTGGTAGATAGGGAGACCAGCCAGACCAACTAGACCGGCCCGTAAAGCTGGTGACCCCTTCTTCTTATTCCTCGCCATCCCTTCTCTCTACACTCCCTAATTCTATTCTTCCTCTCTATATCTGTATTCCCTCTGCCCTTCCGCACGTTTCTTCTTCCCCGTTCGATCCATATCATCTTCAAGGACTTTAACTGTCATGGCAGTATTTTTATCAATTACTACAAATGTCACTAGTATCAGAGGGAGAGTCTAACGGGTCCATACTTGACCAGTTGGTGAGTCCTCCAATCCACCAAACCCCTCACTTCCCTTCTTCAACAAAACTAGACTCGGAACGCTTTAACCTTCACCCACACAACTTATTTGTTTCTTATCTCTCTCTCCCCTTCAAAAACGGTAGATATAGAAGGGGTCAGCGTTTGGCTCCGAGCAATCCAAAATCGCAGCCAGTTTTTTAATGAGCTAATTATTTCAGGTTCAGTTCCTGGCAAGAACTAATGGTTGATGGATAAACCTTCTGATTGATTTTTTTAACCTAACGATTTAACTTAATTCTACCCCATAATCTATGCGGCCCCACTAAACACGGTGGTTGGTAATTGTATACAATAAAGTGATACAGTGTAATCTACAATTAAAAAGAAACTAAAGTTTCACAACAAAATATTGCTGGGACCGCTTATTTATCGCGATACTAAGAGAGACAGATCATACAAAAACTACCATCTACATAAATTCAGATACACTTCCTCCAACTTATACCTTGCTGATATCGACCTTGGCAGTAGGGCCTATAAATCTACAAATAGCTTGTAGGAGCAAAATATGTGTAGAAAGATTACTAAGTATAACAAATGTATATGATATATATATTAAAATAAAACTCTTTTTAGTGCGTTGGTTTCAACTTTACTGTAAGAGTGGTGTCTATCCGGAGGAGGAGAGAACTAGTCGAAATAACTTTTAAAATAGTTTAATTTAACCCCTTAACGTACTTTGCCGAGCAGTACTCATCATAGCACTATATGCAACATCAATACAATGACGAGCAAGGCTCTCACTTGGTGTTCTTGCTTATATCACATAGATGGCAGGAGCGGTATGAATAAAACTCGGCTCTTCTAGTCAATATATTTCAAGTCAAGGTTTTTTTCTATGATTATTAGGTGCTTACTTTAGCTGTAGTGAAGATATAAAATTACTTTAATTTGTAGATGATTTGTTTGTGAAGTTTTGCGGGCTTCAACGCCACTATGTTTAGGCTTACCATTGTCCTAAAGTCAAATAAATTTTATATTGAAGGTGTGTCCAACCATAAAAATGTTAGTGAATAAATTTAATTTTTAAAAAATTGTGAAAAGTAGTGGTCGGGGGATATACCTCCCCCCCCCCCCATCACCAAGTTTAATTAATCAATAAAACAATTATCGAAAGTGTGTCCTTCCCAAACAATTTTAGTGAATTATACCATCTCCATAATTTTTAGGTGAGTTGTGCCTGGGGTGACATAAGCCCCCAACATTTAGATTTTCTCAGACAACACTTTTTAAAAAAGTGTGTTCATCCCTAACAATTTTAGCGAAGAAATCTCATCTCTATCCTTTTCTAGATGAGTAGTTGTGTCTGGGAGGCATACAAAATTGAAAAAATCTCTCTCGCCAAAAATATTTCAGAATTACGTTTGGCCCATTTATCGGTGAAGAAATTACATCTCTATCCTCGATGGATTTTAAAATACAGAAATATCCATATGGAGAGTGGGCAAAAGCCCCCTTCTAAAAGTTACGTCATGCGAGAATTTTAAGGGACTGTCCCACAATAATAATGATGCAAGCTGACCATTTATATGACCTTCCATTTGGGCAGGTGAGAGCAATATCTCTTTTACTTATTTTAAACCCCTCCCTCTTCTTTACCACTTTGGTCACAGAATTACAGCTCGGGGATAAAATAGGAAGGGCTGTTCCTTGAATAAATAAAGTCGTTAAATCTCTATCATCCCCTTCCCAAACATCCTCCCCACACAAATAAGGTTCCCAGCTGTTGCTAATATTATTTCACAAATTACATACAGTTTGTTTGATTGCTTTATTTTTAATTAAAAACAAGAACTACTAATACATTTTGGTACATGAAACATGTAGTAATGTACCAATATTTACTCTTATGCAACTAATACATAATAGGTCATTTTAATTACGGAAGTATTTAGCTTAAATGACGACTAATATTGCCTTAACATAATTTTGGAAGGCCTATTAGATTTT
Source organism: Timema cristinae (assembly GCA_039000515.1). Lineage (NCBI taxonomy): Eukaryota > Metazoa > Arthropoda > Insecta > Phasmatodea > Timematidae > Timema > Timema cristinae. The sequence continues at coordinate 62,899 of JBCFYV010000756.1, forward strand.
GAATGGCTGCCAAAACTTGCCATACTTAGTTGGTAATTACTTAAGGTGGTTCAATTTTTATGGACTTTCACTTTAATATTTGTATATTTTAAGCTTTTATGATTACATAAGCATTAGTTATATAATTTATTTTATTTTAAATACATGCGAAACTTAAGTGTAAAATTCAGTTTTCTCCATAAGAAAAGTATTGTAGTCTATGACGTCATACCCCCACAGTGGCACAGTGGCATACTGGGAGTACTCAATATATTTATTCATTTTTCCAATGTTGGATTAAAACTGTTAGATTTTATGCTAGATGTGGAGCTTTTCAGCTGTTTGCGGACTTTTGGGAGCTTGAAAAAACCACTTTTTCGAGTTATGAAACATCGAAATCATACAAATCTCTAGAACAATTTTTTTACGGTCACAATACTTTTGATTTTTTGTTGCAGGAAGGTAAATAATAGATTTATTTGCTTATAGCTTGGTTTTATAGAAACACATTTCAAATAAAAGATTTTGTATTATTCATAGACCTACTTTTGGAAATAAGTAATTTTTGTATCTTAAAAATTTATGAAAATATAAATATTTAAATTTACTCTTCGCTACAGAGCCTCTAAAGTCATTTTCACGAATAATTGAGAGTAGCCACTATTCCTATGTTTATAATCTTGAGAATTTTAATCCAAATTGTTAGAGCCAATTTTGAGTAAATAGATATTTTCTGTTTTCACCCTAAGTAAACTAACCTTATCTTTAGGGTTGGATATCTAATTCCAAAACCCCTCGGTGTGACCCCGTATGAAAACCCTAGATAACAAGTTTTAGCCCGATTGGTAAAATGGTTCCGGTTGCTATAGTTCAACTCCTCTATACTGTGGCTGTATCTGAATAGTCAAGTACACTTTACTTGATACAGACTTGATGACTTTACACGCACTTGAGCTCGAATACTGCAACAGACTATTTGAATGGCAAAATATCCTTTTCACACCCTAGAGTTCCAAGTGCTGCTTCCTACCAATGATCTTAGAAACTAATTTAAACGCCAACTACCAGCCCGAATTAGCGTAGGCCACTTTCAGATTTGTGGTGACTTCTTCTCACTGCACATGACAAATTAGCCAAATTATCCAACACACAATAATACAACATTACAAAACAACCAGTATATTTAACGTACATTATCAAAGCTCACATTACTCTACGAACTCTGTTTCTAGCAGACGAAAAATTAAACAATTGCCGATCAAACACTGCATTGACAGTGTCAAGGCTAACTTGCTGTTACCTTTGGACTCAAGGGCGTATGAGGTGTGCGTTAGAACACTTTGTAACTATTCGGATGGATCTGCACTTGGTCACGTGATTTCTTATGCAACTATCGAGTGAACATCAAGGGTCAACGGCGTGTGAAGTAAACTATTCGGATACAGCCTATGTGTCAACATTTTGATGGTAAAAAAAATTGTACTAAGGCCCTGCTTAAAAATAGTGTTAGACATTAGATATGATAATTACTCTAATGGGGTGAGGAGACACTTTAGTGTTAATCTACCTAAATTTTTGTGGAAGGAGAGTAAAAATTATTTCAGGTAAAATAACATCATTAGACCTGGCCGGTATTTGAGCCACGATCTTTAAGTAATTAGTAGGCCAATTTAACACGAGATTGATGCCTTAGACCGCTCGGGCACTCAAGCTGATTAACTTTAATAAAAGGCTCCAAGGTACCTGGGAACACATTTATTTATTCGTAAATAAACTCATTAGGGCTAAAATTGTTAAATTTGTGTTTTAAAGAGGACGTTTTTCATTTGTGTCTTCGTACTAATACAAAATATATAATCATTAGATGATTTTATTTTAAATGCTACTTATGGCGGAAAAAATTATATTCAATAAAATGCTTGTTTCATTAAAAACAAATGAATATGCCCAGTTGCAAGATAGCATATTTGTTGAAACTAGAACATGGGTAATAGAGTAGACCCTACATTAGTAATGAATATAAATAAAGTGTTTCAATGTCAAAAAACTTTGTTAATTGCAATGTAACCCCCCCTTCATATGATTCGATAGGTTCAAATTACAATAAATAAAAGGTAGGTAAGTTACAAGAGAGTTTATTTTATTCTACAAACAACTAGCAGACATACAAGAGCGAGGCACTTTAGGAAAGTCGAGTGACTGGCCGATAAGGGCCGAAGTAAACAATAAATAAAGGGGCAAGACCCCAAGTCGTTAAGAGAAAACAGAATGATTAATACCAACGTAGTCATAATTAAATTGACCCTCGCAGAAGGCGACTAACCTAGCAGGAAAGTTAAATACAAGTAATATGTATAGGTCTACACGACCTGG